>JBBGZY010001332.1:0-230000 GCA_037952925.1 Lithobates clamitans | reverse complement strand
TTACAGAGCCTGGGCAATCCCTTAAGGCCAGTGACACACTGAAAGCAGAGCTCAAAATCCTCTTCTCCAGAAGCTTCCTGGGGAGGGACTTGATATCCTCCACTGTCACCTGCCACTGCCGAAGTATTTTCAGACACGGGGCAACATAAGCCGGGAGCTTGCCATGTCGGACTCTCAGACTTTTCACTGGCCCGCCATCTTCCCAGCATCGCAGAAAAGGCCTAAAACAAGACTGAAAAATGCCCACCCATCCCGGCGGGTTCTCTGCTAGCATGTTACCAAGATTGTACTTTAAAAAGAGCAGAGAAAAGAAAACTATTGGGTTGACCATTCCTAGGCCACCCTCCCGCCTAGACAGGTAAGTTACATTGCGTTTGATCAGGTTCAGCCTACTTCCCCATAACAGTTGGAAAAAACAGCTGTACACCCTTGCATAGAGAGATGCTGGCAAGATACAGACGAAGCTGACATACAAAAAGATTGGGACCAGGTACGTTTTGATCAAGTCAACCCTCTCCCTCAAGGAAAGCTTCCATTTCTTTCAGCTTGCTACTTTGGCATTGGCACACACCAACCTGCTTTCCCAATTTCGATGACCATAGTCACCAGGACCAAATTTGATGCCCAACACTTTAATTTCCTGCTGGGGCTCTGGGAAGGCATCCGGAAGTTCGAAGCTTTCACCCTCCTCACCCATCCAGAAAACTTCACTCTTTTCATGGTTGACTTTAGAACCAGAAGCCTCCGTGTACTGCTCTATCATAGAGACCACCTCCTGCGCCTCCTCTGTCCCAGAGACAATAAAAGACACATCATCGGCATAGGCCACGACCTTCAGAGGCGGCACACCAGCAATGCCCAAAGGCACCCCGCACAAAGATCCACTCTCTAGCCTTCTTATGAAGGGGTCGATTGCGAATACATATAACAGGGGGCTCAGAGGACATCCCTGGCGCACACCAGAGCCAACCTCAAAAGGCCGTCCAACCCAACCATTAACCAGTGGGAAGCTCTCAGCCCCTCTATATAATGTCTTCAGCCAATCTATAAACCTCCCCTGCAGGCCGTATCTACCAAGTAGCAAATACAGGTACTCGTGATTGACTCTATCAAAAGCCTTCGCCTGATCCAATGCCAGCAAGTACTTTCTCCATCCAGCAGCCCTGCATCGTTCCAAAGCCTCCCGGACAGCTAAAACTGCTGAAAAGGTACTTCTACCTTGGACCGAGCAGTGCTGATGACTGGACAACAAATCGCCTGCTACTGACGACAAGCGCCAAAAAAGAATCTTCGCCAGGATCTTTCTATCAACATTAAGAAGACTGATGGGGCGCCAGTTCTCAATCATTGAGGGGTCTTTACCTTTTGACAGAAGAATCACAGCGGATTGCCTCATGGAGGGAGGAAGCGAACCCTCTTCTAGACAGCTGTTATAAACCTCTGCTAAAAAGGGAGCCAGAATGGACTTAAAACACTTGTAGAATTCAGCTGTCAACCCATCTGGCCCAGGCGATTTTTTGGTAGCCAGCTTCTCTATAGCATGAACTACCTCATCCACTGAAATTGGTTCTGTCAAATCCATCAAAGGCAATGTACCATTTCCCAATCCTGGAGTAGAATCCAGAAAGCTTTCCATCCTGTCCCGACAAAGGTTCTTTCTTCCCAGAAGGTCTGCATAATATGACCTGAAGATCTCCAGGATCCCTGATCTGGACTTCACCAGGGAACCCGTACTATCCCTCAGGCCTATGACCGTCTTAACTGCTATGCCTTGCTTACAGTTCTGGTAAGGATCAGGCGAGTGATATTTTCCATAATCCCTCTCCAGAACCAAGGAGGCATGCCGGTCGTATTGACACTTCCTAAGAAGAAACTTCACCTCAGAGATCTCCCCTGGATCTCCTCTATACGAGACAAGACGATCAAGCTTCCTCCGCAAATGCTGGTAGGCAATGTACATACCAAGCTGCTTCTTCTTACTTATGGCCTTGAAAAGTCCAATTGTCCTTTGTTTCACAAGCTCCCACCACTCTGACTTACTGCTGCAAAAGTCCAGAATAGAAACCTGTGCCTGAAAAAAATCCTCAAAGGATTGTCTTACTTCTACATCTTCCAGGAGAGCCGAATTCAGTTTCCAGGTACCCCTTCCCCTGGGTGGAGTGTCCGAGGCATTCAGAGTCACAGACAGCATACAGTGGTCAGAGAACTCCACCGCCCTCAACTCAGGAGCCGAGAAAGCAGAGTTCTCCTTTAAAAAAAACCTATCTATCCTACTCTGACTATTCCCTCTCTGAAATGTGAATCCCGTGCTGCCAGGGCAGTGCTTAATATGCACATCTACCAGGCCTGCTTGTCTTACCATATCTCTAAGAAAAACGCTATCGTAACCCAGCCTGTCTATGGAGCCTCTCCTGTCTTCAGGCCTAATTATGGTGTTAAAATCACCTCCAAAGACAACCTGCTGGGACGTAAAAAGGAAGGGCTTGATCTCTGTGAGGAGGCATTTCCTGCCCCATTTTGACTGCGGTCTATAGATATTGATCAGGCGCAGGTCCTGCCCCCTAACAGAGACGTCCAAGACCATGCATCTCCCCATTTCTACCTCAATTACCCGCCGGCATGTTACCATATCGGTTTTAAAAAGGACCGCAACTCCGCTGCAGGGCTCAGCCGCAAGAGACCAAAAGGAGGGACCGCATCTCCACTCCCTTTTTGCTAGATGGACATCGGCCAAAGTATTGAGCCAGGTCTCTTGCAAAAATAAAATCTCGGCATCAAACTCGCTGAGCAAAAATAAGGCAATATCACGAGCTCTTGCAGATTTAATGCTGGCGACATTAATGGTCGCCACCTTTATCGGAGTGGGAACTGCCATCAGGATGATTGGGGTAGTCGTTTCTTAACCTTTGCCACACTCTCATCACCAGAAACAGCTCTCTTCAGACTACGTGACTCCCCCTCATCCATGGATGATAAAGAGAAAGATATATCAGACATATCATCACCTGACAAAACTGAAAAGGTATTACCAAGAGGAACCCCTCCTGGGTCCGACTCTGAGGAAGAAATGACCACTTTACTTGTCTTCCTCTTCTTCTTCTTTTTCTTCCTCCTAAACTTCTCCCACCCCTCATCATCCGAATCCCCCTCAACAGAGGGTGAGACATAGGATATGGACACCCTTCTATCAGCCCCACCCCCATCCTGCACCCCCACATTCCCCTGACCACGTTTGTGCCGCTGAGGGACAGGGACTGGAGGCCGAGTGGGAAGATCCGCCAAACCTGCCCCCCCAGCAGCTTCTGCCAGTCTGGAGGATCTACGTACAGTAGGATTAGGGACCACCACATGGGGGACAGACTCAGGGACCACATTACTAGGTGAAACAGAATCCGAAACAACAGATGTAACAGACACAGGAGGGACAGACTCAGGGACCACATTACTAGGGGAAACAGAATCCGAAACAACAGATGTAACAGAAACAGGAGGGACAGACTCAGGGACCACATTACTAGGGGAAACAGAATCTGGAACAGATATAACAGAAACAGGAGGGGCAATAACAGTTTTAGCGGCCTCATCCTCCTTATCAAGTCTCTGCAACTCAGCCTCCAATCCTGGCAAGTTATGTAATGCCTCCGGGCACTGACTATAAGGATGACCCAGCTTTTGGCACAAATTGCACCGAATTTCAGTACAATCCTTAGCCAAATGGTCCAGATCCTGGCACAGTGAGCATTTCTTACGGGTACAAGTAGATGCAAAATGGCCTTTGTCTCCACATTTATTACAGACTTTAGGCTGACCCTGGTAAAAAATAGTCAGCCTATCTCTCCCCAGAAAAGCTGAACAGGGAAGGTGTTGAACTACATTTCCAAGCACCCCCAATTTTAGTGAGACTGTCCAGGCCCCTGTCTATATCCCATGCTCATCAAGGACCTTCCGCAGTGGAGCGAGGACCTCACCATATCGGCGTAGCCATACTATCAAATCAGCCTCTGGTATGGATTCGTTACGCACCAGGATCGTCACCGACTTTATCAGAGGCTGCCTGGAAATCACCTTTGGCACCAAACCACTCCACTGCGGAAGGCCCTTGCACCTCCTATATCGCTCCCAAAATAAATCCAAACCCTCAGGCTTTACAAAGGACAAATCAAATTCATAACTCCCCACTGGGCAAATCAAAGCAAAGATATCTGATGCTTTAAACCCCATTTCCAGAACCAACTCAGCCACCCTCCCCCTTACTGGTGGGGTCCCCTCCCCCTCCCACTTCAATTGAACCACATTCCTCCTCCTGTACCCACCAACCATCCCACCACCAAGCCCCCCCAAATTGTGACCACTAAAATTCCCTCCACCCTCTTTGGTGCGACTCCCCAGAACGGACGCATAACTGCCCACATTTCTCCCAGCAGAAGAAGCATTTGTGTGCTTTGAACCGTCTGTCACATTTCTGGCAGATATCGATTGTACAGATTTGGTCTGAACAATCGCTGAGTCTTTCCTCTGCTGAGCAGGGAGAGCAATGTCATTTTTATTTTTCCCAGCAGTATTAACCCCTTCACCACCACCCACCACAGTCATTTTTTTATAATTACTGTCATTCTTAATACTTGCTGGTATATTCACAGTTCCTGTAGTCTTCCCAACAGTGTCAGTTCCCACTGCTGTGCTGGTGGAATCTTCAGCTGGCCTGTTCTCCTCCATCAGGACAGGACTTTCAGCAGGCTGGTCTGACACCTCCATGGCTTCCACTGCACATGGTGCAATGTGCTGATCCCCTCCCCCATCACCATCAATCAGCTCTGCTGGAACACAGAGAGGCTCAGGTGAGGCAATCCCTTTGCTGGTGTCAGCCTTACTGTGTGAAACACATGCAGTAAACTTGATAGAGGAACTACTGGTCTCAGCAAATGCAGGAGTAGAAACATCCATGTTCAGGGTGTTTGGTGCAGGTCCATCTTCATTCCCTGGTTTATTTTTCCTCTCATCCTCAGGGATTTCTGATGGATCACCAGAAATGGCAAACTTGTCTGCTCTCAGGGGTGACTCCATCCGCCGGATGAAGGTCAGGGTGCCATGCTCACTCTCAACCCCCTGGCTGGTTGCCGCTGGCGATTCCAAGGCCTTACATGGGGGGAGAGGTGCAGAGGCAGATGGACCCGGGTCATCCATAACCTGAGGCTGCTGATCCATGCGACTTACTGACGACTGGCTGGCAAATCTCTTCTCATTCTCAAATTTTTCTTTAAAAGCTCCACTTCTGGCTTTTAATTTTTCCAACAATAAAGTTTGCTGCTTTACTTTTTCCTCATATTCCTGTAACTCAGGCTTCATGGCTGTGCGATTTCTACTCCAGGCCTGGAAGTATTTGGCTTTGAAGTTCTTATGGTTAGTTTTCAAAACTTGAAGTTTCTCTTCAGCCCTTCCAATTTCCCTAAAGCGATCAACAATCTTCTGTCTGAAGATACTCGCATCCATACCAGGGCCTGGACCCACAGTCAGATCCTCCACCTCCTCCTCACTAGGCCCCATGTCATCAGGGGGATCCCTCCCTGGGCCTCCCCCAGGATCAGGCATTGTTCCTGGGCCAAGCTAGCAGGCAAGGCCCAGGCTTGAAAAAAAGGCTGGTTCTCAGAGAGCTCCCTAGGTGTGTCCTCCTCCTCCTTCCCACTGATCACCAATGTAAGGAGCATTCTTCCCACTGATTACCAATGTAAGGATCATTCTTCTCACTGATCACCAATGTAAGGAACATTCTTCTCACTGATCACCAATGTAAGGAACATTCTTCCCACTGATCACCAATGTAAGGAACATTCTTCTCACTGATCACCAATGTAAGGGACATTCTTCCCACTGATCACCAATGTAAGGAACATTCTTCTCACTGATCACCAATGTAAGGAACATTCTTCTCACTGACCACCAATGTAAGGAACATTCTTCCCACTGATCACCAATGTAAGGAACATTCTTCCCACTGATCACCAATGTAAGGAACATTCTTCTCACTGATCACCAATGTAAGGGACATTCTTCCCACTGATCACCAATGTAAGGGACATTCTTCCCACTGATCACCAATGTAAGGAACATTCTTCCCACTGATCACCAATGTAAGGAACATTCTTCTCACTGATCACCAATGTAAGGGACATTCTTCCCACTGATCACCAATGTAAGGGACATTCTTCCCACTGATCACCAATGTAAGGGACATTCTTCCCACTGATCACCAATGTAAGGGACATTCTTCCCACTGATCACCAATGTAAGGGACATTCTTCCCACTGATCACCAATGTAAGGAACATTCTTCCCACTGATCACCAATGTAAGGGACATTCTTCTCACTGATCACCAATGTAAGGGACATTCTTCTCACTGATCACCAATGTAAGGAACATTCTTCTCACTGATCACCAATGTAAGGAACATTTTTCTCACTGACCACCAATGTAAGGAACATTCTTCTCACTGATCACCAATGTAAGGAACATTCTTCTCACTGATCACCAATGTAAGGAGCATTCTTCTCACTGATCACCAATGTAAGGAGCATTCTTCTCACTGATCACCAATGTAAGGAGCATTCTTCTCACTGATCACCAATGTAAGGAGCATTCTTCTCACTGATCACCAATGTAAGGATCATTCTTCTCACTGACCACCAATGTAAGGAACATTCTTCTCACTGATTACCAATGTAAGGAGCATTCTTCTCACTGATCACCAATGTAAGGAACATTCTTCTCACTGATCACCAATGTAAGGAACATTCTTCTCACTGATCACCAATGTAAGGAACATTCTTCTCACTGATCACCAATGTAAGGAACATTCTTCTCACTGATCACCAATGTAAGGAGCATTCTTCTCACTGATCACCAATGTAAGGAACATTCTTCTCACTGATCACCAATGTAAGGAACATTCTTCTCACTGATCACCAATGTAAGGAACATTCTTCTCACTGATCACCAATGTAAGGAACATTCTTCTCACTGATCACCAATGTAAGGAGCATTCTTCTCACTGATCACCAATGTAAGGAGCATTCTTCTCACTGATCACCAATGTAAGGAACATTCTTCCCACTGATCACCAATGTAAGGATCATTCTTCCCACTGATCACCAATGTAATAGAACACTAAAAATAAAAGGGAGTCCCTTTCCACTGTTCCCCAATGTAAGAGGACACATTTCCACTGATCATAAAACGATAATCCTGCCACTTTATAATTAGGCCACATCTGTAGTACTCCGTCCAGTTCTGCTCACCAGTCCTCAGAAGGGATGTGCTGGAGCCTGGAACTGCAGAGAGTCCAAAGAAGGGCAACAAAATGAATATGGGGACTGGAGGTCCTCAATTACGAGGAACGACTACAAGCACTAAATTTATTATGGCTGGAGAAGCGACACTTGAGAGGGGGACATGATAGCGATTTACAAATACCTCATTGGTGATCCCAGCATAGGAAAAAAAAACATTGATCGCTGACCAGCAATGTAAGCTGTCCACTGACCACCAGTGTAAATAGGCAATTTTCCACTGACCACTGATGTAAGTGGTCACATCTATAATGACCACAAAGGTAATGAAACTCTACACTGACCACCAATGTAAATGGACCTTTCTCCAGTAAGTGACTGTGTGTTACTGGAAGGACCACCGGGTGGAAAAAAAAGGAAAAAAAATGGAAATATATTCAATTTTTTTATTCATGGGTTTTGATCTGCTTTAATTACTATGAAATGAAAAGTAACTTACCAGCTGCAAAGAAGAACAGTAAGATGAAGAGAGCCCCCCGAGGGTTCCCGTTGGGTTCCATCTTCCTCTAATTCACTGAGAGTTGACCAGTCTGAGATTCTGAGAAGGTATGTCTGTCCGTGTGTCATCCAGGAACTAGAAAGACACAATCATTGTCCTGCTTCAGAATCTTTATCATATCTTATCATCAGATACATTTCTGTCTGTCTGCAAGAAAGAATCATAACCCTCACCGTCCTCCTTTGTTCTACCTTCCAGGAAAGCCTTTCTTCTCATTCTCCCTGTGATGTAATCCCAGACTGAATGACATTGACTTTGCTCTGCATATTGTGTATGATAAACAATCACTTTAATTTAACCACTTAACCTCCAGGAGGTTTTACCCCCTTCATGACCAGGGCATTTTTTTTTGTTATTCAGCACCGTGCTACTTTAACTGGTAATTGTGCGGTCATGTAACACTGTACCAAAATGTCATTTATATCATTTCTTTTCACACAAATAGAGTTTTCTTTTTTTGGTGGTATTTAAGCACCGCTGGATTTTTTCTTTATGTTTTTGCTATATAAACAAAAAATATTGAAAATATTGAAAGAAAACAAACATTTCTTAAGCCTCGTACACACGATCGGATCCCTAGGTTTGCCACCTGTCCGGGATTCACCCGGACAGTTCGGGTATGGAATCATGCATCCGGGTTTCAGACCACCTGCAACCCGGATACATTATTCAGACCAGACTATGGCTTCCCAGCAGGGTTGCTGGCTGCAGTTGTGTAAGCCAAGAGTGTCTGTTACACTCTCCTTCACACTGCCCAAAGCCAGCACTAACAATTACCCATCCCCCCACACAGATGGGAAAGGAGCGAGGGCTCGATCTGCTCCTCTTCCTCCCACCCCTACCCCTCTGTGTCTGCCCACACTCCAATCCCTGGCACTGTGCCTCAGAAAATGAAAATGGGTGCCAGAAATTTGAAGTCCAGCAGCCTCAGATACATCTGGATGAGAGGTGCTGACTGCCAAAGGGTGAGTGAGCTCACCATCCATCCCTGTCTACGACTGATGTCTCCTCCCTTCTCTCTCCTGCCTTTAGTGAGTACACTAAGGAAAATCAGGGTTCTCAGAGTGCCCCTTACATCAGAGTTCCCCTTTACATCAGAGGCCACAGTGTTCCCCCTTACATCAGAGTCCTCTCCGTACATCAGAGTTCTCAGTGTCCCCCCTTAAATCAGGGTTCCCAGAGCTTCCCTTATGTCAGAGTCCCCAGAGTTCTCCCTTACAGTGTAAGGGAACTCCCTGAGTTCAGATGTAAAAGAGGAACTCTGTGGACTCTGATGTAAAGGGGGACTCTTGTGATTAACTTCACTTGATTAGAAATGTTATTTAATTGCAAAATATATGTATAGTTTATACTATTAAAAAAGATTGCTGTGAGCGGCTAAAGTGTTTGGGTTTGAAAAGGTGGCAACCCTAGACATCCCCCCTCCCTTCCGCCACCTTCTGCCGCTCTGCCCTGGTCTCCCATTCCACCAGGACCCGAGTGACCAGCCACCACATCCGCCGGCTGGCCGGAGTCCAGAACTAAGCTAGAATCGGCTTCGATCGGGTCTCCAATGTAGTAACCCGGAAGCGAGGTTACAACGTCACTTCCGGTTTAGTCTGCTGCCAATAGCGCAGATTTTTGAATAATCCAAAGTATTCAAAAATGCCAATTTTGGCGTTTTGAATACTTTTAAGTGCAAAGGAGGGATTTGGGGTCTTTTAGCACCCCTGTCCCCGCGTGCTCACGTAACAAAGAAAACGCATACATAAGTTGCGCCCGCAAATGTACATAACGTTCAAATCACACATGTGAGGTATCGCCGCGATCGTCAGACTGAGAGGAGTCATTCTAGCACCAGAGCTCCTCTGTAACGCTAAACTGGTAGCTGGTAAAAAAAAAATTAAATTGTCACCTGTGGAGATTTTTAAGTATCGTATTTTGTCACCATTCCACGAGTGTGCGCAATTTTAAACCATACTATGTTAGCTATCTATTTACTCGGCGTAACATCATCTTTCACATCATCTTTCACAATATACAAAAAAATTGGGCTAAATTTACGGTTTCGTTTTTTATTTAATTCAGTGAAGTGTATTCTTCCCAAAAAAATTGCATTTGAAAGACCGCTGCGCAAATTTAGTGTGACATAAAATATTGCAATAATCGCCATTTTATTCTCCAGAGTCTTTGCTAAAAAAATATATATATATATATATATATATATATATATAATGTTTGGGGGTTCTAAGTAATTTTCTAGCAAAAAATACTGATTTTAACTTGTAAACAACAATTGTCAGAAAAAGGCCTGGTCCTTAACCACTTGCCACCCGCCATATAGCAGAATGACAGCGGCAAAGTGGTTGTGATATCCTGATCGGACGTCCTATGACGGGATCAGGATAACACAGCCGGCGCACGCCCGAGGGGAGGTGCTATGTGTCAGTCTAAAACACGCGCAACTCCGATCATGGTATGAAGCCTCTGACAGAGGCTTGTTACCATGTGATCAGCTGTGTCCAATCACAGCTGATCATCGCGTAAACCAGAAAGTGTCGAGTCTCTCCGGCGCCTCCCCACCTCTGGCCACATGCGGTATTGCATGCAATAGAAGTCAATGTAGAATGAATTATCTTTGTTTCCATTGACTTCTATGGGGAAACTCGCTTTGATATGCGAGTGCTTTGGATTACAAGAATTCTCCTGGAACGGATTATGCTCATAATCCAAGGTTCCACTGTAATGTCCTGGTGCTCCAGGATATCCAAAATTGTGATAGACAATCAGGAAATTAGAGGCCTTATTTATGCCCCTTGAAAGCCAAAAGGTGCTCCTTGGACTTTGGGCCCCTCTATACACCAGGTCTCATATATGAAAAGTCTCACATATGTGGTATCTCCATGCTTAGGGGGAGTAACAGAATAATGTTTTGGGGTGTCATTCTAAGTATGCCCATGATGTGTTATACATATTTTATTATTTGTGAAAACCAAGGTGTTTCTATAAAATGAGCCCTCTTAATAAAACATCGCTCTGCGCCCTGGATGAAAGGATTCCTGTGGTGAAACTAAAACACTTAAAGCAGCTACTTAAAATATAAAATATAAAATTGTAAATATAGGCAATAAGAAAAAGTCTCAAATTAAAAGTCTCTTTAAATATTGCAGCAGCGCTTCTTGTCTATACTGTTCAAAAAAGAGACAGTTTTCCATATATAGTCTATAGAAGAGGCAACATAGATAACGGAGAAGATGAGCTATGACTTTCGTAGTGTTCTGTGCAGGGGACTTCCACCATACAATTCCACCACGTGAGGGAGAATAGACTTCCCCTTTGGGGATACACTCACCAGAAATACAGCAGTATCAAGCCTTGAAACTTAATAAGGTCTCTCCAACGCTCCATTACATGTATTCGCCAGTGTCAGTCACGTTATCTAGCGCTCAATATGAACCATGAGGGAGAAAATGGAATGTCCACATAGTGTGATATCGTTTAAAACTATAAAATTTTATTCCATCAAAAATACCCTCCAATCAAAATATGCATACCACAATCAAAACATAATGAAGCAAATATGAGTGCACTATGCCTGTATACTGCTCCGGACATCGGCTGGATGGAGGAAGACCTCCGCTGTGTACAGCAGCAGTGTACTTCCTGGTTCCTCCTCGGTCCGTGGAGCGCACTCGTCACTTCCGGTAGATCATGTCCTTGACGCGTTTCGTCACTTCCGGACTTCGTCTGAGGGCGTGATCTACCATATGGGAGGCTGGTATTTATAGGAGTGACGTGGCCTGTAACCAATTGGGGAAAGCTTTTTTTTGTTTATAGCGGCCATTAGACTGTGCTCAGTACTCCGCTCATTGTCTCCAATGAATCGGGGCCGGAACACACACACAGCTGATTGTTCTGCTGCGCTAGTCCAAACATTATATAAAATCCTACAGATTTAATGCACAGACCCACTAATATCAACACCAATAAACATTAAGCGGACATGCAGGACTGGCTGATTGCAACCCCATACTAGGTATCGTTCTTAAATCACGATTTACGATATATGGAAAACTGTCTCTTTTTTGAACAGTAGAGACAAGAACGGCTGCTGCAATATTTAAATAGACTTTAAATTTGAGACTTTTTCATATTGTATTAATTGACAACTTTGCATAAAAAATAATTTTTTATCTTCTTTCCACATTTTCCAAATAATTGTGGCAAAAAAAAAATATTTAAAAGACTTACCATGACTCTTAAAAAATACCTTGGGATGTCTGCTTTCTAAAATGTGGTAATTTTTTTGGGTGCATATAAAGTCCTGGTGCTCCAGGATATCCAAAATTGTGATAGACAATCAGGAAATGATATGTCTTATTTATGCCCCTTAAAGGCCAAAAGGTGCTCCTTGAACATTGGGCCTCTCTATGCAGCAGATCTCGCATGAAAAGTCTCACACATTTGGTATCTCCATACTTAGGGGGAGTAGCAGTATGTTTTGGGGTGTAATTCCAAGTATGCCCATGATGTGTGTTATAAATATTTTATTAATTGACAACTTTGCGTAAAAAAAAAAAAAAATTTTTATCGTCTTTCCACATTTTCCAAATAATTGAGGCAAAAAAAATCTTTAAAAGATTTACTATGGCTCTTAAAAAAATACCTTGGGGTGTCTGCTTTCCAAAATGTGGTTAATTTTTGGGTGCATATACTATCCTGGTGCTCCAGGATGTCCAAAAAATGTGATAGGCAGCCAGGAGTTTGGATGCCTAATTTATGCCCCTTGAAGGCCTAAAGGTGCTCCTTGGACTTTGGGCCCCTCTATGCAGCAGGTCTCACATATGAAAAGTCTCACACATGTGGTATCTCCATACTTAGGGGGAGTAGCAGAATGTTTTGGGGTGTCATTCTAAGTATGCCCATGGTGTGTGTTATAAATTTTTTATTAATTTACAACTTTGCATAAAAACAATTATTTTTAATCTTCTTTCCAGGTTTTCCAAAAATTTGTGGCAAAAAAAACTTACTATGCCTTTTAAAAATGCCTTGGGGTGTCTGCTTTCCAAAACATGGTAATTTTTTGGGTGTTAATCCTGTCCTGGCACTCCAGGGTCTCAAGAAATGTGAAAAGTCAGGAAATGCGTAACCAGCGGGTTGAACGAGAAAAAATATGCCACACTCTGTCAGAAGGGAGCTTTCCCTAACACAATGTTTAGTGTTGCCCGCTATAGCTGGTGGCACTGATCATTCAGGCTGGCTGTACAAAAGTTGTAGAAATTCAGCTAGTCCTTGCTGAACTGTCCAAATTTCGATCCATGTATGGCCGGCTTTAAGAAGTGGCTGTAATATTTGGCCGGTGGTAAAGAATGGGTTACAGCTCAAATACCTATCCATGATTCTGGTCCACCACAGCCTGTAAACACACAATATCCTGCCTGTCTCCACTGTGACCCTGGACATATTGTTATCGGATCTTCCAGGCCTTTGTTACAGGTAATTAGCTGTAACAAAGAGCTGGAAGATCTGATAACAATATGTTCAGGGTCACAGTGGACCTGCATCATGTCACGGATGGGCAAATGGCCTGTAACCCATTCTGTACCGCTGGCCAATTATTACAGCCAGTTACTGAGAAATTACTGTAGCCACTGGATATACCTGACAGCCAGAGAACTAGTTTTTTTTTGGGGGGGGGTCCAGCAATGGTGGGTCTCCATACTAGCAGGATTTCTTGAAATTACAAAAAAACTTTTTATCCATCATTATCCCCATTACCATTGCCTGGTAATATTTTGGTAATGTAGGGGTGTAGGAGGTGACTTTGCTGAGATGAGCGAGTTGATAGGAGACGGCAGGTCAAAGAATGGAGGCAGAATTCAAGTACAGATGGAACAGCGGGAAAATCCCTTTTCTAGGTCTTTTAGGTCTTGTTTATGCTTGCAGTTGGGGGGGGGGGGGCATGGTGGTAAAAATAGCAGGGTTGTACACATGCCACAGATGCAAAAAATGATAACACATGTCTCAGTTGGCGGGCGATACCGCCCCTGAACGTGAACCGTTCAGGTGAATGGTCTGTGACGCAGCCGCGTGCAATGCACGCAGTTGTGGCGTGGCACTGCAGGCTTTTAAGGGTTAAAACAGGTGATGAGGAGGCGATATAACCTCTCACAGATGGCTGTCAACTGCCCTCTGAAAAGCGATCGAAGTCAGAGGTGGCAAATAAACTGGAATTTAAAAAAAAGAGAGTAGGAAGAGTATTTTCTACTGAACCCTTTGTTGACCCCATTTTATATCTAATGAAGGCTAATTAGGTGTAAAAAAAGGGGGCAAATAAAGGGTTAAATGGAAAAGACCAAGAATAAGAAAGAAAAGCTTTTTTTCTTTTTTTTTTTCTCCTTAGGCCCTGGCAGGGCACCAGGTAGAGCAGAGGCGGGTATGTGCTGAGAAAAAGACAGCAGAAAAAAAAAGAGCTATGGGTAAGAACCTGGCATAGTTGCCAGTACTATGTATGGCCGTACGTGCTTGCACAGAAATGCGCACAAACGTGTGCGTTAGCGTGGGTGCTCCTTCCTCCTGGGTATCCTATATTCCTTGGACCCAGGGCTGGTGCTACCACTAGGCAAACTAGGCAGCCACCTAGGGTGCACTACTGACTAGGGCCCGGCCACTGGTATTCCTACTCTCTTCTCTTTGCAGAAAGCAACTAAGTCTCATTATCAGCAGGCAGCCACCGCTCCATTCGCACATTGTGTCAGAGGCGCAGTGGAGGACTCTGTCTGTGTCCGGACTCCTGAATTAAAGGAAGCAAGCAAACATTTAATGATGGGCACTGGTGAGGCTGCATTTGATGGGCGCTGGTGAGGCTGCATTTGATGGGCGCTGGTGAGGCTGCATTAATGGGGGCTGGTAGGCTGCATTTGATGGGCGCTGGTGAGGCTGCATTTGATGGGCGCTGGTGAGGCTGCATTTGATGGGCGCTGGTGAGGCTGCATTGATGGGCGCTGGTGAGGCTGCATTTGATGGGCGCTAGTGAGGCTGCATTTGATGGGCGCTGTTGAGGTTGCATTGATGGGCACTGGTGAGGTTGCATTGATGGGCGCTGGTGAGGCTGCATTGATGGGCGCTGGTGAGGCTGCATTGATGGGCGCTGGTGAGGCTGCATTGATGGGCGCTGGTGAGGCTACATTTGATGGGCGCTGCTGTGGCTGCATTGATGGCAGCTTGTAAAGTTGCGTTGATGGGCGCTGGTGAGGCTGCATTGATGGACGCTGGTGAGGCTGCATTGATGGGCGCTGGTGAGGCTGCATTGATGGGCGCTGGTAGGCTGCAATGATGGGCGCTGGTAGGCTGCATTGATGGGCGCTGCTGAGGCTGCATTTAATGGGTGCTTCATTAAAAAGGTGGGGTATACATAGGCAGGGAAAAGGGGGTGGAGCCAAGGGGGAGGCAAAAAGAGGTTTTGCCTAGGGTGTCAAAAATCCTTGCAGCAGCCCTGCTTGGACCTCTTGTTACCGACCTGGCTTGTCTCTTGGACCTTCCTGCTGTCTGATTCCCGGTTTGACCCTGGCTTGCTCTAAAGGATTCTGCCTCTCCTGCCCAACTGTGCATGACACTGGCCTGTCACCTGACGGCTCTTCTGCCTGCTCCCTTGGATTCCTGTGTATGACCTTGGCTGTTGTTCCTGACCACACTCCGGCCCGCTCTCTGCCTTGCCTCTTCATGTATAACCTCAGCTTTTATCCTGACTATGCTATCTCCGTCAAAAACGCATCAAAAACGCACTGGAACAACATCAAAAACGCACCAAAATCGCGCATGCAGAAAAGCATCTGGAACGCATTCAGACTGCATTTCTATGGTGTGAACTGGCCCTTAAGTATGTTGCTTTTGAGCGTTTCTGCAGTGCTTTTTGCTGTGCTTTCCATGGTTTTTTACCGCGACTTAGCGTTTTGCGGTTTTTTTTTTCCTACATTTCTGCAGCTTCTCCATTGAAGTCTATTGAACCAAAAAAATGCAAAAAAAAAGCACCATTATGTGTTTAAAAAAAGTCCCTCACCCTTTCCAAAAACGCAGAGGCACAAAAATGCATTGATGTGAACGTGTTCCATAGGAACCCATGTTAAAAAAATGTCCTGCATTTCTGCAAAAAGCATAAAAAAAAAAAACCGCATTGGTGTGAATGGGGCCTCGTAGCGTGATTTACCATTTAAAAAGTACCAAAAAGTAATGTTTTGTAGCCTAAATGAAAATTGAAAATCAGGAAATGATGAATTCAAAAATTCAAAAATGTTATCGAATTGCAATGGTAGCCTTGCTCCTCCTTCCCTACCCTCCTCATCTCCGTGATGTGTGTGACACTGATAGTTGCCTTGCGTTGCATACAATACATGTACTTGGGAGGGTAAGGGTTTTAACCACTTGCGCTCCGGAAGATTTACCCCCCTTTCACGACCAGGCTTTTTTTTTGCCATACAGAACTACGTTACTTTAACTGACAATTGCGCGGTCGCATATATAGTATATATATATATGTATATATATATATATATATATAGTATATGGTCTCATATACTGTTGTAGACTTTTTACTAGATCGTTTGAGGTGTGGCTGTATCCCATTGTTCTATTGTGTCTGTCTGCCTTGGGAGAAAAGTATTATGGGATATAAATGTCTATGTGTATTAGCTGTGAGGAGGGAGGGGGGAATTCTCCCAACAGCTCTCCCTGCTGATAGGACAGCCTACTGATGAGAAGTTTGAATACACCTGTGTGTCTGTTACTGAATGTAGTCTACCCCGCCCTGTGTCATTATGCAAAGGAGGGGGGATGTCCCCTGAGTGTATATCTCTGTGTTCCCCTGTTCAAATATACAGTTCAGGTTCCAGCTTTGCAGCCAAACGAGTCTTGCCTAGTTCTTGGTTGTAATATGCAGCTATGTTATCTAATATCTATATTCAGACTGGAGGAAGTGGTATATGACGGAAGCACTCAAGCGGAGTGTGGGATGTTCCGTTACACCCCCCATTTATTAAAGGGCCAGTGTGACCCCACAGTAAGGAAAAGTCAATGGATTCAAGGAGGGAATAAAACCTGGACAAATAAAATGGGCATATAGTTAAACTATGGAGATGTGGAACTGTGCATCAATCACATAATGCGACTTATTATACACGCAGCATAGTTTTACTAAGCCTAAAGGGATGTATCCAAAGGGATACTGGCCCTTCAAACATGTGGGTATATACAAAATAGCTCACTCACAGCTGTCAAACAAAAAAAAAAACAACCATCCAGCAAATGTTTATCAATGTTTAGCGCTGGGAGATAAAAGGAAACATTGTATCATTTGGTTCTTTAAGATCAAAGGGATGAACTTCGGGCTGTAAATGAGGTCAGTTTAACCACTAAAGACTAATGCCCGGTACACACGGTCGGATTTTCCGACGGAAAATGTGCGATAGGACCTTGTTGTTGGAAATTCCGACCGTGTGTGGGCTCCATCACACATTTTCCCTTTCCATCGGAATTTCCGACACACAAAGTTTGAGAGCTTGCTATAAAATTTTCCGACAACAAAATCGGAAATCCCGATCGTGTGTACACAATTCCGACGCACAAAGTGCCACGCATGCTCAGAATAAATTAAGAGACGAAAGCTATTGGCTACTGCCCCGTTTATAGTCCCGACGTACGTGTATTACGTCACCGTGTTCAGAACGATCGGATTTTCCGACAACTTTGTGCGACCGTGTGTATGCAAGACAAGTTTGAGTCAAGATCCGTCGGAAAAAATCCATGGATTTTGTTGTCGGAATGTGCGATCAATGTCCGACCGTGGCATAAGCCGACGGGGCATAAGCCTTTTTCTGACTCTTGTTTAACTCCTTCCCGGCGAGCATACACAGATGTGCGTACTCGGCTTTCCGGGGTTATACCGAGATGATGCCCGCAGCTGCAGGCATCATCCCGGTACCGTTGTTTAAAGCGGGCGATCGGCTATCTAGATATAACAACCGATGCGGCTAAAAGCCGCTCGGCTGTTATACCGGAGCAGCGGGAGGGGACATCTTTTAGACCCCCGATCACCCTCCATAAAGAGTACCTGTCACCACCTATTACTGTCAAAAGGGATGTTTACATTCCTTGTGACAGCAATAAAAGTGATCAAAAAAATGTATTTTTTAAAACACAGTTTATAAAAATAAAAATAAATTAAATAAATAAGAAAATTTTTTTTTTAAAGTACACCCGTCCCTGCGAGCTCGCGCAACGAAGAAAACGCATACGGAAGTCACGCCCGCATATGTAAACGGTGTTCAAATCACACATGTGAGGTATTGCCGCGATCGTCAGAGTGAGAGCAACAATTCTAGCCCTAGACCTCCTCTGTTACTCTAAACTGGTAACCGTAAAAAAAATTTGAAGCGTTGCCTATGGAAATTCTTAGGTACTGTAGTTTGTCGCCATTCCACGAGTGCGTGCAATTATAAAGCGTGGCATGTTTGGTATCTATTTACTCGGCGTAACATCATCTTTCACATTATACAAAAAAATTGGGGTAACTTTACTGTTTGGATTTTTTAAAATTCATGAAAGTGTCCCTTTTCCCAAAAATTTGTGTGATATAAAATATTGCAACAATTGCCATTTTATTCTCTAGATTCTCTGCTAAAACAATATATATATATAATGTTTGGGGGTTCTATGTAATTTTCTAGCAAAAAATACAGATTTTATCTTGTAAACACCAAATTTCAAAAATAGGCTTAGTCAGGAAAGGGTTAAAGTTAAAATCAGTATTTTATTGATAGAAAATTACTTAAGACCCCAAATATTCTATATAGACCCTAGATAATAAAATGGCGGTCCTTGCAATATTTTATGTCACACTGTATTTGCGCAGCGGTCTTTCAAATGAAATGTTTTGGGGAAAAAAATCTTCAATGAGGTAAAAAAAAACCTAAAAAAGCTAAAAACTAAACCAATTTTTTTGTATAATGTTACATAGCTGGTGAGGTTGAAAAAAGACACCAGTCCATCCAGTTCACCCTGTGTGTGTGAGTGTGCGTTTATGTCAATAGTACATTGTATATCCCTGTATGTTGTGGTCGTTAAGGTGCCCATCTAATCGTTTTGTGAAATTATTGATGCTCCCAGCTGAGACCACCGCCTGTGGAAGAGAATTCCACATCCTTACCGCTCTTACAGTAAAGAACCCTCTACGTAGTTTAAGGTTAAACCGCTTCTATCCAATTTCAGTGAACGGTGGCAGTGCTGGGTGGGGGGATGGACGGGATCGGTGACATTGCTGGGTGGGGGGATGGATGGGATAGGTGGCAGTGCTGGGTGGGGGGATGGACGGGATCGGTGGCAGTGCTGGGTGGGAGGATGGATGTGATCGGTGGCAGTGCTGGGTGGGAGGATGGACGGGATCGTGGCAGTGCTGGGTGGGAGGATGGATGGGATAGGTGGCAGTGCTGGGTGGGGGGATGGATGGGATCGGTGGCAGTGCTGGGTGGGGGGATGGATGGGATCGGTGGCAGTGCTGGGTGGGGGGATGGATGGATCGGTGGCAGTCTTGGGTGGACGATGGATACGATCGGTGGCAGTGCTGGGTGGGGGGATGGATGGGATCGGTGGCAGTGCTGGGTTGGGGGATGGATGGGATCGGTGGCAGTGCTGGGTTGGGGGATGGATGGGATCGGTGGCAGTGCTGGGTGGGGGGATGGATAAGATCGGTGGCAGTGCTGGCTGGGGGGATGGATAAGATCGGTGGCAGTGCTGAGTGGGGGATGGATGGGATCGGTGGCAGTGCTGGGTGGGGGATGGATGGGATTGGTGGCAGTGCTGGGTGGGGGGATAGATGGGATAGGTGGCAGTGCTGGGTGGGGGGATGGATGGGATCGGTGGCAGTGCTGGGTGGGGGGATGGATGGGATCGGTGGCAGTGCTGGGTGGAGGGATGGATAAGATCGGTGGCAGTGCTGGCTGGGGGGATGGATAAGATCGGTGGCAGTGCTGGGTGGGGGGATGGATAAGATCGGTGGCAGTGCTGGGTGGGGGGATGGATGGGATAGGTGGCAGTGCTGGGTGGGGGGATGGATGGGATAGGTGGCAGTGCTGGGTGGGGGGATGGATGGGATAGGTGGCAGTGCTGGGTGGGGGGATGGACGGGATCGGTGGCAGTGCTGGGTGGGGGGATGGATGTGATCGGTGGCAGTGCTGGGTGGGGGGATGGATGGGGTTGGTGGCAGTGCTGGGTGGGGGGATGGATAAGATCGGTGGCAGTGCTGGGTGGGAGGATGGATAGGATAGGTGGCAGTGCTGGGTGGGGGGATGGATGGGATCGGTGGCAGTGCTGGGTGGGGGGATGGATGGGATCGGTGGCAGTGCTGGGTGGGGGGATGGATAAGATCGGTGGCAGTGCTGGGTGGGGGGATGGATGGGATCGGTGGCAGTGCTGGGTGGGGGGATGGATGGGATTGGTGGCAGTGCTGGGTGGGGGGATGGATGGGATCGGTGGCAGTGCTGGGTGGGGGGATGGATGGGATCGGTGGCAGTGCTGGGTGGGGGGATGGATAAGATCGGTGGCAGTGCTGGGTGGGGGGATGGATGGGATCGGTGGCAGTGCTGGGTGGGGGGATGGATGGGATTGGTGGCACTCACTTGCTCTCAATGTGGACTCCATGCTTGCTGTGTCTCCGGCTCCCTCCAGGCTTCACATGTTTCTTCACACAATGGAGACCTCCTCTGCTCTTCCTACTGGATCAGCTGGCTATTGCAGTCCCCCGGATGCCATGCCCCCATCTGCCTGCTGCTGCAAATTCAATGGGCGGAGCCGCGGAGAAGCTGGGTGAGCAGTCCTGCAGCAGTTACTTAGAACAAAGGAGTCAGGGGGAGCTGGGAGGCGGAACCAGCAGTTCTAGTACAGTAGCTGATGGAAACATAGAGCACCAGGCTAGATGAGAGGGGCAGCGGGGCGGCATATAGAACCGATGCTCTGCCTTTTCCTCCATGCAGCCCCTGAATGCTCGCTTCTCCTCCTCTTCCTCCCGAAGGCATTCAACAGCTGTAGGGTGGAAAATGCAGAGCATCGGTTGTTCTATATGCCGCCTGCTGCCCCTCTCATCCAGGTGTAGACAAGTATGTCAGGGGATTAGGGTGTGCCCAGGCACACCCAGCACCCCCCCCCGCGCAGGCCTATGTGTGCGCATTGTGTTCTGTAATGGTGGTAGTGGATAGATGCTCTCTCACCAATGACCCAAAGAGTTTTGCAGTCTTCCGGACAGGAACAAGGATGGCGACACTCCGGCAGCGAATCCTCTGTCTCGAGCTTCCGTAGCGAATTTCCCCACACATCCGCACCAATGATTAGCACTGTAAATAGTGTTAGTAATAGGATGTCTGACAGTGGATAACAGGACGCGGCCTCTCCTGTATCGGGTGGAAGTATTGCTATGCATGGTAGGCCGTGAACTCTCCCTGTGACACCCAGAGAGGTCCGTCTTGCGTCAGGCCCAGGAGGAAGAGAGCGCGCCTGGCTTCCTGGGCTCCTTTTTTTTCATCCCTCCCAGTAACCTTCAGGCCACCGCAAGAGTCCCTGGGATTTGCAGTCTCAGGGTGCAGGAATGTATCGCAGCAGATTCCAGAAGGACTATACACCCCATCACACACAGGTATGAGGTCACTGGCTGCCGAATAATCATGGGGACAAACAATGTTCAGAACACCGGACGAAACTTTCTGGTAACAGTTCACATTGCTACACAAGAAACAGGAAGTGGGCTGTATAAGGTATTTACTGGCAGAAAAAAAAATGTTTTACTATCCAAAGTTAAAACAACAAGGGCAGAAAATTTTATAGATAGAAAGATGAAAAAATGACTGAAGTTCTGCTTTAAGCTGGATGCAGCAACTGTATTTGTAGAACTGCTGTCTCCTATGGCAACTGAACTTTCAACAGTCACCTGACTCTTCCTGAATAAATAGGCTCTCCCAGCAGGACAAGGGGCAAAGAAACCCCTGCCAATTGGCTGAGACAACCCATCCACTCCTAGTCTGGATTTACTATGCCCTTGTCAATCTAATGCCACAGACAACAATGCCACCCAATGACGGAAGAGAGAGGTGCATCCAATCCAGATTTAGGAAAATGTCAGTGGATCCCCTAACAATCTGCCAGGCTGGCTACCACCTAGCAAACTAGATTTGTTAGCAACCCTGCCTAACACCAGGGTGCTACAGAGATATAAAGAGACAAATACAGAAAAGAGCAGGAGCAGGCTAGCTGGAAGTAAATTTGTATGTGTCTTGTGGTATATTTTTTTCCACGTGGAATGTTTAGCTTTTATACAATAAAGACCAAGTTTTTTACATGTAAATGAGAGTAGTCGCACCTTTATTCCATATAGCTCTCCCCACTGGCAAATATTTTACAACGCACACAATCAAGAATGACATTGTGTGCGTTGTAAAATATTTTGTACTGTTTGTAGGTCTTATAGCAGCACCATCTTGAATTTAAACGCATTGTAGGGTCTGCCCCCCAAATATGTTTTTGTACATTGTAATAGACCTTGAACAGGTTTTTCGGGCTGGAGCACCCCTCCCCCTCCTCATTACCTCTTATTTAGTGGCCACCAGTGCATAGGATGTATTCCCTTCAGTTCTCCCACATAGAGGAGTTCAACTCCCATGGTTGAGACAAAGGATCTTCCATTCTATTGCTAGAGTAGGACCCACTAATTCGGGGTACTTTGTCACAGTAAGTGGGCTTAGCACTATATGACTATATAGTGTGACCAAACCCCAGTATTTTTTGAATATGTTCAGGTGTTTTTAACTAGCCTTGCAGGAAA
Organism: Lithobates clamitans; assembly: GCA_037952925.1. Lineage (NCBI taxonomy): Eukaryota > Metazoa > Chordata > Amphibia > Anura > Ranidae > Lithobates > Lithobates clamitans. The sequence goes on along the minus strand of JBBGZY010001332.1, from coordinate 207,318 downwards.
TGTCATTCAAATGTGTGCGCTGTAAAATATTTTGTACTGTTTGTAGGTCTTATAGCAGCACCATCTTGAATTTAAATGCATTGTAGGGTGTGCCCCCAAATATGTTTTTGTAGATAAGAGAGTCCACAGACTCCGTGGACCGGCTGACATTTATCAAAATGAATCAGTCCTGGATTACCAGCAGCTATAAAGCCCCTGATGCCGATGTCGCTGATTAAGTGCTTTCTGTATCTGGTATCTCTGAAGCACTGTCTGGGCTGCCTAGCGTTGCGGGTATTGATTCCATCTGGAAGAAATTTTTTGGTGCTGGTTTCATGGCCACAATGATCACCCAAGGACACATTTTTCCACACCTGTTTGACAGGTGCATATCATTTCAATTTTGGCAGCAAGGCCAATTCTTGCTTTCATCAAGAGTACATCTATAGGGTTACAGTGTGAAGGTGCCACCAATACTCAAAGCCCAATTTTTCCACACCTGTTACTTCTATCCAAAGTCTGCCAAATAGACACTAGAATTTATCCAAAACATCTCTAATCTTGTTCTGAGTGCACAACATTGTGGCCTCATCATACAGACTGGCTCCCCAAGTCGTTGTTTACAAAATAAAGCTTGCAGGGAAAAATGCTATTTTTTTGGCTTTATAAATGCAGTTATTGCTGCAGCAGCTTCTATACACGGTACAGATGTGCCACATTGAGGGCAGACTAAGGGGACCCCCAGTCACTATATTAAAAGGAATTTTTCATTTTTATTGTTATTTCTCATTTTGATGGCTTCACTTTAAACATCAGTAAATCACTGCTCATTTAAAAATTATTTTTTTTACAAACTTTTTTTTTCATTGATACATGTCCTCCAGGGCAGTACACAGACCCCCATAACCATTGTATGCCCAATTACTTCCATATAAACCTTCAAAATGGGCACTTTTGATTTTTCCAGTTCGGGTCCCATAGACTTTAATGAGATTCGTTATTCGGTTGCGATGTTCAAAAGTTCTGCCGCGAACCGAGCAGGGGGTCGGCCCATCTCTAGTCATCACCATGTCCAATATGGGTGGCTGCTATAATAAATATTCCATACTATGCAACATATTTCCTAGAGATAAGTTCACTCCAGAAACTATAAATAATGCCCCTTGCCAATTCCTTATTTGAGAACGATTTTAGGGACTTAGGAGCTAAATTGAGGAAAAGGACATTCAAGGTAGTATTCTCAGGAATACTACCGGTACATCGAGCCACACCAGAAAGGCAGAGGGAGATTAGGGAAGTAAACAAGTGGCTGAAGAGCTGGTGTAGTAAGGAGGGGTTTGGGTTTCTGGAGGACTGGGCCGACTTCTGGGCCGGTAACCGGTACTATAGAAGAGACGGACTGCACCTAAATGAGGAGGGTGCAGATCTGCTGGGAATGAAGATGGCCAAAAAGTTAGAGGGGTTTTTAAACTAGGCAATGGGGGGAGGGTCCAGGGGCAGAGATAGCCAGCGCGGAAGATATTCCAGAGGGCAGTATTAGTGGTAGGTTAACCAAAGCACAAAAACACAAGGTGAGTATAGTAGCAAGTCCTAGTTGCAATCTTGAAACACCCAATACGAGGACAATATGCGACCGGTCTAAACTATGTGGCATGTTCAACAATGCCAGGAGCATGGCGGACAAGATGAGTGAACTAGAGATACTGTTGTACGAGGAGGATTTGGATTTCGTGGGAATTTCAGAGACCTGGTTCAACAGCTCTCATGATTGGCTGGTAAACATTCAAGGGTATACCCTATACCGCAAGGATAGAGAGGGTAAAAAAGGGGGAGGGGTATGCCTATATATCAAGAATAATGTACAAGTGAATGTGAGAGATGACATCAATAAGGGAGCTAGGGAGGAGGTGGAATCCTTATGGGTAGAGCTCCAAAGGGAGGAAGCTAAGGGGAAGATAATACTGGGAGTATGCTATACTCCCCCTAACCTGAGGGAGGAAGTGGAGACAGATCTCCTATCACAATTTGGATTAGCAGCAAGGATGGGAAGTATTATCATAATGGGGGATTTTAATTATCCAGACATAGACTGGGCGGAGGGAACCGCGCATTCATTTAAGGCTCGCCAGTTCCTTAATGTCTTGCAGGACAATTTTATGGGTCAGATGGTAGACGCACCAACTAGAAATAAAACATTACTGGATCTACTGATTACCAACAATACAGACCTGATCACGGATGTAGAAATACGGGGCAATTTAGGTAACAGCGATCACAGGTCAATTAGTTTCAGTATAAATCACACAAATAGGAAACATAAAGGGAATACATAAAGGGAATTTCAAAAGAGCCAACTTCCCTAAACTACAAACCTTGCTAAAAGGCATAAATTGGGATAAAATATTAGGAACAAAGAATACGGAGGAGAGATGGGTTTGCTTTAAGGGCATATTAAATAAGGGCATTAGCCAATGTATCCCATTGGGTAATAAATTTAAAAGAGCGAACAAAAGTCCTGGATGGCTTAACTCTAATGTAAAAATGCATATAAAAGCAAAGGAGAAGGCCTTCAAAAAATACAAAAAAAACAAAAAAATACTGCGCTACCTATAGAAACTATCACCCCAAAAAGCAGCAGTTAAACAGTGAGATGTGCACTAAAATAACTAATAAAAAAGAAATAACCGCGCTAAATATAAGTGAAACACGTGAAGCAATCTCAAAGACTTCCGTGAGGAAGTACATATATAAATACAAAAATGTTGAAAAATATAAAAAATTCAATTATGAAAAGTACATGGGTCAACACATGTATGTATGAATCAAACATGAGTGTCCATATGTAATATTTGCGAATAAAAATAAGTGTCCATATATAGTAACAGAAAATAAAAATGTGAAGTAATGATCTGAAATCAGTCCAAGAAAGACCCCTTGGGTGAATCCAACCAGAGTCAATGGTGTAAAAAATATGAGTGACAACCCATACAGTATCCGCAAATACCCAATAATTGCGCTTACCGCAAGGCAAGCGTACACCAGCCTGTATCACATCTTGGTGTGGAGAATCCAGATGGTGCTCTTAGACTGTATACATCGTAGTTGAAAGGATGTAATGAGGACACCAAACTTCCATCTCATAGACATGTAAATAAAAAGAAACTGGCCATAGTGTAATACTGCCAAACTAATCAAAGTTTAGAAAAGGTAGAAAACTTACACTAGTGCATAAAGATACAGCAGGAAAAAAAAGGGAACTTAGAGTGAACAATAGCAAACTCCGTGGTGAAGATGAGACCCCACACTCCGTGCAAATATTGCGCTTACCACAAGGCAAGCCAACGACAGCTTGTGTTCAGTATCAGTTTACCACACCACACTACGTGATCCACCACCAGGCAAATAATGCGCTTACCGCAAAGCAAGCCAACCACAGCTTATGTTCAATAGCAGTATGAGAGATCCATTGGCGTTCTGGACTGCTTGCGGCAGGAACCGGGGGGATACAGCAGAAACTCCAAAATGACATCTCACAGGCATGTAAATAAAAAGGAACTGGCCATAGTGTAATACTGATAAAAACGATTTAATAGATAAAGGTAGAAAACTCACATGAGTATGTAAAAATACAGCAAACAGCCGGCCGGCATAGCGAGCACCCGTCCACACTGAAAATGGCGATGACGTCAGAGCGTCAACCTCCCGACGTACGTTTCACCACAAATGGCGTCGTCTGGGGAACGTTCCTAAAGAAATTACTTATAAGCAGAGGATACAGCACTGAAGACAGCGTGTCAACACAATTAGGAGAGAAAAATCAGCTGAAGTTATGTTCCAATCTCCACTTTTCCTGTAAACATTAAGCTAGGCCCTGTTGGACATCTGCTTCCCTGTTGGTCCTGTAGAGTTAAAGGCTTTAAAAAAGTGGTCAGGCTGTGGACATAAATGTTCAAATATTTCCTAACAATCAGTAAATACATTTTAAAATAAGCTCTCACTCACCTCAGCACTCTGGTGAGATTCATCCTCAAAGTTTACAGCAAGAGCAGTAAAGTCCCCAAGTCAGATCTCAGCAAACTGCTCTCTTTTAGGTCTTCTTGAGCTTCTACCGTTTTTATATTAGAGGTTGAAAGGTGTATGTTACTCACCAGTATTCCATTGCAGATATCGCCACCTAATGTCCAAATGGTAAATTCCCTCACTCATTACAATGAATGGAAAAGGCAAGCTATTGCAGTTCAAAATTGCCAACTAGTAAGTAGAGAGGAAAGGGCATAGATAAAACAAAAATGGTCAACTAATAAATAAAGAGGAAGGGCATAGATAAAGCAGGGATAGACGTGGGAAAGCCAAGAGCGAAATAGATTAATGACATATATATATCATCAAGAAGCTCAATAAAGATTTCTTCCCCGGTAGATATCCCCAGGTGGGAAAATGTACTATTTCCAAGAGCCACCACCAAGATACAAGGTTAATTTCATTGTTTAATTCAAACAGTAGAACCTATATAATGAGTAGTTTCACCATGGAAAGAACTCAAATTAGTCCCTCTTAATCTATTTGTATTCCAATCAGGAATAGATTTTATTTACCAACCAATAGCATTCAACCAAGTCCCTCCCGCAGTCCTGATGTAAACCCATCCAGAAATGGGTGAAAACTCACCGAGTCATTTAGGCCCGGCGGACTAGTGGCCCGCAAAGATATTATCCACCTAGTCTCCTTTTGAAGGAGAATTGTGTCCCAGTCCCCACCCCTGGCACTCCGGTGGACCTGATCAAGTATTAGAAATTTCACCGGGGAAGTTTCACTGGGAAGTTCCCTTGGTGGACATCCCGTACATGTCGCCCCAAAGGCAGGTCAGGGTTGCAGGTTTGCATGCTGTGAATATGTCTGTAGGCCCGTTTGTGGAATTTCAGTATGGTCTTTCCCACATAAAAGCACCCACATGGGCAAGTGAGTAGGTATACCACCCCAGCTGTCCTGCAATTGGTAAAATGTAGGGGTTTATACTTCTGTCCATTTGGTAGGCGTATGTTGGCACCCATATGCATGTACTGACAATACCTGCAACCCCCACATCTAAAAGTTCCCTTCCGTTTACATGGATCTCTTCTAAATTCTCCCGTATATTCACTTTTTACTAGGTGGTCTTTGAGGGACCTTGTTCTTTTACATGTAATTGGAGGTGCCTTAGGTATCAGGGGACTCATTGCCGGATCTATCTTTAAAATGTGCCAGTATTTTATTAGGATCCTTCTAATATTTTTATGTTGTTTGGTGTATCTCGTGATAATCCTAGTTTGATTCTTTTCGCCTTGTTTGACTCTGCCTGTATTTTTGGTCCCAAATAGGAGATCTTGTCTCGTCTGATTTTTTTGCACATATGAATGCCTTTTTAAGGCAACTCATGGAATAACCTCTCTCTCTGAGTCTTATTTTTAGATTGTCTGCTTCTAGTTGAAATGTTACTTCATCTGAACAGTTTCTGCAAATCCGCAGGTATTGGCTGTAGGGTATAGACTGTATTAGAGGTCTAGGGTGGGAACTATCAGCATGTAGGATTGTATTTCCTGCTGTCTCTTTCCGGTAAAGTGTGCTTGTCAGTCTACCATCATTACCTTTCACAGTATTCACATCTAGGAATGTAATCCTATCCGGATCAGATTGTACCGTAAATTTTAGGTTGAAATAATTTTGATTCATGGCCATAATGCAACTGTTCAGAGACTCGGCTGTTCCACTCCAGATGATAAAAATATTGTCGATAAATCTGTACCATATTAGGATTTTATTGGTAAGATCAGCAAGACTGTCATTCGCCAAAAAAGATCTTTCCCACGCCCCCGGGTACAGATTGGCGTAGGATGGGGCACAACATGTCCCCATCGCTACGCCCTGTACCTGGAGGAAGTGGGAACCATTGAAGGAGAAGACATTGGGGGTCAGTATAAATTCAGTACCCTGAGAAATAAATTCATTACATTTCCCTATATCTCTGGGATAGGAAGTGTTTAATGACTGCGACGCCCTGTTGGTGAGGAATGGAGCTATATAATGCTTCAACATCCACTGTCACCAACAGGGCGTCAGATGGTATCACAAGACCTTAGAGATTTTGTAACAGGTACAGAGTGTCTTGGATATAGGAGGGGAGGTTAGTCACCAATGGTCGCACCTGTTCATCTATGAATCTACTCAGGTTTTCAGTTATTCCACCCTGACACTATGGGTCTGCCTGGGGGATTTTTTATATCTTTGTGAATTTTTGGTAAGCTATAGAACGTAGGAATGCGAGGGTGGCTGGTACGTATTAAATCCCACGTTTGTTTATTTGTTATGTTATTTAAATAAGCACTATCTACCAGGGAGTAGAATTTTTTGTCAAATTTCTCAATCAATGGTCTAGGGATTAATTTATAACAGTCTTTATTAGAGAAGATTTTCATGCACATTGTCTCATATTGGTTATTGATCATTGCAACAATGTTTCCTCCCTTGTCTGAAGGCTTAATAGTGAGCTGATGCTGATTAGTTAGCGATGTAAGTGCCTGTCTCTCCAGGTCAGTTAAATTGCCTCTGGAGGAGGTATGTTTAAGTTTACGGATCTCACATGCAGTCATAGTCAAAAATGCTCCTAAATTAGGATTAAGATTTGGGAAGGGGGATTTGTTGGATTTCTTCTTTAAAGTTGAATTTTCCTTTCTATCAGTTGTTATATTAGAGGTATCTTGTTCATTTAGTAACGCCTCAAGGTCAATCTGATCTATCAGATTGCCTGTTTTCTGTTCTTCTAAAAGAGAGATCAGATTGTCTAATGCTTCCTTTTCCTTTGTTGTTTGTGAGTTGGGTTGGATGAGCCTGGCGTACAGGGTCTGCCTTGCGGCTTCACTGCCAGTTTTCTACCGGTGGTTTTTTGGGTACACACACACAGTTCCCAGAAGGCAACGTGGCAGCTCACCGAGGAGCAGAACACGCCGTGAAATAGGAACAGGCAGATTAGGAAGACTGCCTAGCAACAAGGGTTCGGGTAAGTTTAAAATTTTTTTTTTTAAATGTTTTTTTTTAAAATTTTTTTAGGATTTTTGGTGCAATTTTTTTTTTTCATAGTGGCCCTCCACTTTAATCCCTTTTCTAATAGTTGTAATTCCTCAGTGAATAGTTTGTAGTTTAATAAATTGATAACACTAAGATTATCTGCCTCTTTAAGGTTTATTTCTCTTGTGTTTCGTGCTAGAGATTTTCGGTGGGCCCGTCTGTGACCATCTCACCCGACGGTACCATTGAATTTTGTTTCTCGATGTTGTGCTAGTGGGGCGTTTACCTTGCAGAGAGGGGCCACCACGTGCGTTACCTGACTTTAGTGTGCCATCAGAATCCATCCACCATCATAGTTAGTTGTGTAGGAGTAGTGGTTTCTGTAATGTGTGTAGCTCACTACTCCCTTGGGAGCCGCTGATTTGTTCATTTGCCTTTTGCCATCCTGCTTTCCTCCAACCTTCCCATGCAATTCCCATTTCACAACAAACAAGATGCTGAATTTTTATGTTGCTTTTTTTCAGTGGTTCTCAACCTGGGTGTCGGGACCCTCTCGGGGGTCGAATGATGATTTGCCAGGGGTCACCAAATCCTGGGCTGTTCCTGAAGGCCGCACCGCTCTCCCAGCTATTTCGCGGGTGCTAAGCAGGGCTATCTCTGGAGCCCGCAGCTGCCCACTCAGCCTCTTCACAGCCACCCATTCAGTTCATGGCATGGCTGGGGGGCAGAGACTAGAGGTCAGCTGACTGGTGAGTTATGTGAAGTGGGAGGGGCTGGAGGAGACCCCATCTCCTGATTTCTGCATAGCTGTCACTGCTGCGAGACACCACAAAGTCGGAGACACAGTGAAGCCAGGGATACAGTGAGTAACACTACCTGTGATTATAGTAGTCATTAAAAGTCCCCACTACGGTTCTCAGATCAGCAGGTGACCTAAGTTGCCTGATCAGAACTCCCCCCAGCACTGCCACTCATTCCACCCCCCACCAGCACTGCCACTCCCCCCCCTCCCCCCAAAGAGTAAGAGAAGGAATAAAAATAGAGAATACATGAAAGGGAGAGGAAAAGAGGCGGAGGAACAAAGAAAAAGGGAGAGAAAGAATAAGTGAAAGAACAAGAAAGATGGCAAGAGAGAGGAATGGGGGAATAAAAGCTAGAAATTAGGATAGAGAAATATAAAAGGGAAAGAAAGGATAACAAAAGAGGAGTGGTAAATCCGAAAATATACCATAAGGGGTTTTAATACTGTATGAGTAGAAGGGACTCGGGGAGTGCTAAATGTCCGTGGGTTTGGGGGGAAAATTACTTGTCTTGCCTTGGGTACTGACAACCCACACTACGAAAATAATTTTACTGTTAGGGGTCCCCACAGCTTGGGAAATTTTATCAAGGGGTCACGGCACTAGAAGGGTTGAGAACCACTGCTTTATTTGAAACTGATTGGTAGGACAGCGACATCTGGTGGCAGGCACTAGGGAATTGCAGGCCGGTTAGCAACTGTCACTAAACACACACTAAATAATAAAAATGTCCCTCTCGTGATGTCCCAACTGTAAGGAACCAATTTCTCCATAGTCCCCGGCCACACCACCCCCTGTGTCCATGTTTCCAAGGGCAACAGCGACATCCACAAGTCCCATCCACATTCTTACTGTAGTAGCAGGACAAAGTTTTGCAGACAGTGAGTGGTCGTTAGCGTTGTACCCACGCTAGACACCTGTAATAGAAGGGCACAATGCCGCTGTGATTGCAACGTATGACAACATATGTTACAGTCACTGAATGCTGGACTTTCTCTATATTAGATCCGGTAGATGGTTGCTATGGGATGCGGCTAGCGGGAGGTAGTGAAGGCACATATCTCGGTGGGACCTCCATGTAGCGCACTACTCCCTTGGGAGCTGCTGATTAGTTCATTTGCCTTTTGCCATCCAGCTTCCCTCCGACCTTCCCATGCAATTCCCATTTCACAACAGACAAGATGCTGAATTTTTATGTTGCTTTATTTGAAACTGATTGGTAGGACAGGTCAATGAAGAATATGAGATGTACTGATAAATCCTATTCTTAATGCGTGTGAGATATTAATCCATAGCTGTAGCTTTGTAGATTAAACTCCCTCTGTTAACTGTCCTTTCCTGTTTTCTAAAGTACACTTCCTATATGGGCAGCTAAGAATCACTCTGAATAATGCCATGAAAGTTGAAACTCAAAGCCATAGGCCTCACCACCTATTTCCATGACTTGCAGTGTCCATCTTCCATCACTAACAGCAAGAAGTGTTTCCTTATTTCTTTTTAGCTTCACTGGGTTTGCACTCCCTTTGCCAACAACAGTCCATGTTTTACTCACAGAAAGCTGTTTCCCAGTCTCCTTCTTCCGCTTAGTTGCTACTTTTCCTGCGTTACTTGCTGACTTCTGCTCCAGGGAACCTGCCCTTGGCCTCCCCAGAGTCATCTTCGGCTATCCAGCTCCAGGATCTCTGAACTCCCGGGCTTTCCAGCCACTTCAATCCTCCCGAACTTCCTCCTCCTGATGGCTCCTCCATCCCTCCACTCCGCATGGCACATTCCCTTTCCCAGCAGGGGAACGCCCTAACATACCAGCTACTCCATGCTTTCCTGATTTCTCTCTCCTTGACTCCCCAGGACATGTGACCCCCCGCCTTCAAGACCACGGAAATTAACCATTGGTCACTTCTCTCACATGGGGTTTCCTGCCACTTAGGTCTCAGCCCACCTTCTCTTGCCAGCAGAATCCACTCCCAAGCAGAGGAGGTATCCCTGAGCCCAAGTGTAGGCGGCCACACCCCCTGCTATTCTAGCAAAACACCACTAATCCTCTACCAAATTTGGTAGGGGCGCCACATGTGTTTTCTTTTCTTTTTTTTATTCTATATTTTATTTTTTCAACAGTTTATATACATATAAACAAACACATTTTAATTGCATGCGTACCATAAAGTATATCTTAATGCAAATTGATATTTTCATTGAATATATATATAAGGTTACTATATGAACATTGATTAAACAACGGAGGGAGGGAGGGGAAAAAAAGGAAGCTACAGAAATAAAAATTTGGTTACATTCTCTCCTTCTCTTCACCCTTAAGGTCCCGCCTTCTCCCCTTCCACTAGCACACAGCCATATTCCCTGGTACATGCAAAGAGGGACCATTGTTTGCATTTTTTGTTGAATTTTTCCTCTTTACCTTGCATAATTGCGGTACCTTTTTCCATAGCATATATATCCGCAATTTTTTTAAGCCACAGTGAGATCGAGGGGGGGGGGGGGGGGTTGTTCCTGCTTCCATAGGGCCAGGTTACAGGCCTTTGCCGCATCCAAAAGATAAATGATCAACGAGTTTCTGTATTTAGGTTTTGAGAGATCTGAAAGATGAAGAAGGTATCTAGCTGGGTCAGATCCCAGATCATAATCCGTTAACTGTCCTATAGTCTCTCGCACTTTGGACCAAAAGTCAAGTATCTTTCGACATGACCAGAAGATGTGAAGCATATTACCCTATGATTTTCCACAGCGCCAGCAAATATTCATCTTTTCCGGGTATATTTTCTTTAGCAATGATAGAACTTTATACCACCTTGTAAGGATTTTATAGCTCTTGGTAATTACTAGCTGTTGAGGAATAGTGGGCAAAATATAGAATGTGACTTTGTTGCTCTCTGGAGAATATAATATCTAAATCTCTTTCCCATTTCTGAAGGAATCTTGGAACAAAGCCCACAGGGGGCTCTATTAGCATTTTATATACCTCAGATACCCCATGGGTAGACGGTGTTTCTAACAGACACAGGTCTTCCAATAGTGTATTTGAACGGTCTGATATCTCCCCACGCGTAAGGGAGCTGAGAAAGTGGGTAAGCTGTTGCCTCTGCCACGGATCAAGTGATGGATCAAACAGAAATTGTATTTCCATTTGAGTCTTCAATCCTTAATGTTTCAAGGAAGTCACCTAATCAGAATTTACCACATCTGTATAGCCTGGGGGGAATAAGGGGTTTCCCAAACTTGGTAGAGCCGAGTAATTTCCCCATCTGATTTTGAAAACATATGACTTTGTTGAATTACTCTTATGCCTAGTACACAGGATTGAACATTCCGACAACAAAATCCTGGGATTTATTTTCGATGGATTTTGGCGCAAACTTGTCTTGCATACACACGGTTGCACAAATGTTGTTGGAAATTCCAATCGTCAAGAACGCGCTGACGTACAACACGTACAATGGCACTATAAAGAGGAAGTTCAATAGCCAGTGCGCCACCCTTTGGGCTCCTTCTGCTAATCTCGTGTTTATCTCGTGTTAGTAGAAGTTTGGTGAGAGACGATTCGCGCTTTTCAGCCTCGTGCTTTTCAGATCGTTACTGCTCTTCAGTTTGTGCTTGTGGGTTCGTATCTGGTTTTCAGTGCGTGTAATCAGTTCGCATCTGGTTTTCAGCGCGTATTTTTATATTACGTATTTGATTTTCAGTGCGTTCTTGTTCGCTCATTTCTGATTTTCAGCTCAGACTCTTCTCAGGCCTTTCTGATTTTCAGTGCTTTCTGTTAGTTCGTTCTGACCAGCCGACCGTTTTGAAGCCATGTTACGGGTATGTTCTCATCGTAGAGTTCGTGCTGTGCGGGGGCTTGGTGTTGGGGTTCTTACTTTGACCCAAACCCAGTCCCTGAACAGGGTGAGGAGGAGTGGACGAAGAATCGGTTGCTCTAGCGTGACCAGTTCTCTCATATGCCTTTGTTGCGGAAAAATAATCCTGATGATTTTAGGAATTATCTCCAGATGACGGACCCCGTTTTTCACCGTATGTTGGCTTTGCTGTCCCCTTATATTACGAAGCAGGACACCTGCATGCGGCAAGCCATCACTCCTGAACTAGTCGCCACTTTGCGGTACTTGGCGACAGGGAGAAGTCTGCAGGACATCAAGTTCTCGACAGGCATCTCCCCCCAGGCTCTGGGGATCATTATTCCAGAGACCTGTTCTGCTATCATTCAGGTCCTGCAGAAGGACTATATTAAGGTAAGATTTATCCTTTAACATCACATTCTATGTATTTAATGTTTGCTAATGTATTGTATTTCTTTCATCATTCCCTAATTACCATGATTGTAATATGCTGTGAATGTCCTCTTTATCCTCGTGCATGCTGGAAGTTTTTAAAGTTCCTTTTTTGTCCTTCATGCATATTTGCCTTCACTAACCTCCAAAGCATGCTATCCTGGGCCCATACCCACGTAGCCTAGTCACTTAACAAGGTATTTTGTCAGCTCCATAGTAGTGCTTTACCCTAAACACCCCCTAAAATGTGTCCAAATGTTATTTGTGTGCTTCAGGAAGAGTGCCAGAGGTTTTTTTGGGGGGTCCCAAAATCATTTGGAACCCTCCCTCCCCCAACTGCTAAGTCAACCGATACCAATCCTCTATCTACTGACTTTGCCAAACCCATACACACTATACCTACCTCTTTTGTGGTCATGTTTATGGATAATTTCACCAAAGCATGTAGTAAAAGGGCCCGCCTGAATACTTTCAAATGGTACTGTTTAAAGTTTTGTTCTCCTATTATCTTGATAGGTAATTGCAGAATGTAAAAATGTGCTTCAATTTGTACAGTGTGTATTCATATTTTTGTATTATGACACTTCTTACCTGTCCAGTGGGCTGCCAAAAGTGTAAGTAAGGAGGGTCTGACCAAAGTAACACACATTATGTATGCATTCAGCTAACAATGAAGTGAAGAGGGTTACCTGTTCAAAACATCTCCCCCCTAAAATTTTTACAATGGGCCATCAAAGGGGGTGAGGAATCTAATAAGTGGACCTTAGATTTTTTTTCTTTAAATACTCCTTCAAATAAATGTTATACTGATGTTGGCCAAGAATGTTTGTGTCTAATCTGCTTGCAATGTTATGTGCAAAAGTACAATTTTTTTTTCTTGTTTCACTCCACAGTTTCCTTCAATGCCACAGGAATGGCAGACTGTGGCTTCCCAATTAGCCCAGCGGTGAGACTTTCCCAACTGCGGAGGGGCAAATGATGGGAAACACATCCACATCGTACCACCAATCAACTCGGGGTCATACTATTACAACTATAAGGGGTTTAATAGTATTGTGATGTTGGCGGTGGTGTCGGCGACATATGAGTTTCTCTATGTGGATGTGGGGAAGAATTGCTGGATGTCGGATGGTGGAGTCATCGCCCAGATGGAGTTCTATGGACGGTTCCAGTGGTGGCTTGGGATTGCCACCTCCGGAAGACAACGTGGCTGGTCTGCCGTTCGTCTTTGTCACTGATGAAGCGTTCGGGCTAGGTGATCACCTGATGCGGCCGTTCCCGATGAGGACCCTCACCCCGGACCAGAGGGTTTTTGAATACCGGGTGGCCAGAGTAGGAAGAGTGGTGGAGAATGCTTTCAGGATAATGGCCAGCTGGTTCCTCCTATTCCTTACGCCAATCAACATGGCGGAATATAAACTTAACCATATAATCCTTGCATGCTGCATTCTCCACAACTTTTTAAGGAGAAATTCTTTGAACTATGTGGCCTCAGTTTGGGCCTGTGGCCGGATTTCAAGACCAAACCCTGATAGTGCTTGAAGTTGGCCATCCTGGCTTGCCCCCCCAAAGCGCCCGCGAGGTCCGTCTAAAATATATGGAGTACTTTGCGGGTAGGGGGGCCATTGATATGCCAGAAAACATTTAAGAGACATTTTTAAAATAAATTTGTATTTTAAAATGAAAAATATTTCCTTTGATTTACAGCGTGTGTTTCTCCTTTTAATTGTCTCCTAGGTTATCCAATGGGCTTTTCTTTTTGGCCATTTTCTTCAACAGTGCAAACGTAATTTATTTGATACATGAGGTGACAATCTCTTCTTCAGCTAACTATTATGTTGTGGGTCTGCTACACACACACCTTGTTTTTGTTGTTAATGTATGTAATGCACTACTGATAAAAATATTCTTCATTTTCAGCACCATGAATTAATTTTTTGGAGTGACGAAAATGGCCTGATTGTTGCAAATTATAAAGCACTGTGGGTGTTATTTACTAAAGGAAAATCCACTTTGCACTACAAGTGCACTGCAAAAGTGCACTTGAAAGTGCACTGAAACTGCACTGAAAGTGCACTTGTAATGCGAAGTGGATTTGCCTTTAGTAAATAACCCCCATTGTCACTGTAAACACCAACTTAAGCAAAAAACTGCTATTGAACATTGAAAGAAGAAGCCACACATTGTTGAGTATTACAATTTTTACTCTGTGCACATTCACGTGTGCGTTTAGAAAAGGGTTTTTGACCAAACTTACATATTTTTGGAATTTTTTTTTTTTTTTTGGACAGTGGAAATATCCTTTTTTGTGGTAAACAGGCATGTTTTTAAAACCATAAAACAATACACAACTCAGGAACTTACAAAGTTCAACTTTGATAAATTGAAGGCAATATCAGACCTTAGTATGTCCAAACTGTGTTAATATTGCCTTCATCAGATGGGGTGATGTCACCCCTGTGAAAGCCAAATTTTGAAGATGCACGCAAATTGAGGGTCAAAATGGGTATTTCCCTCCTGATCCCATGCCTAAGGTCAACATGTGCTAGTTCCCATCATGGGGGATCAATGGACGTGTTTCGGGGGCACAACCCCTTCCCCTCATCTACTTTAGTTGCAAGAAAGGGGTTGCACCCACAAAACGCGTACATTGATATCCTGTGATGGCAAATAGCACATGTTGACACACTGTGTGCATCTTCAAAATTTGGCTTTCAAAATTTTTTAGAAAAGTTTGAAAAATAAAAACAATTTGAAAAATGTTGGTGTTTTAGATTCTGCCTAAAACATCAATGATGTTTTTGAGTCTTTTTTCTGGGCACTTGCACTTGTGAAATGTGTTTCTTCTTCCACAACATCCACATCACCTATAATAAAAAAAAAACACACCATGTATTATAAATATGCAGGCATCCATCTATTACCTGAAGCTGTGGTCTCAGACACTCACCTATTGTGGTCACTATTTCGCCCAATTCATAAACCTCTCCTTCCTCCACATCCTCTGGTTGTGGTGTGGGGATTTCCCCTTCTTTAGGAGGTTGTGGGTCCCTGGTGTTCTCTGATGTCTCGAGTCTTTTCTCCCCTATGTGAATCAAAAAAAGGTATACTTAGCACACAGATATTTGAGGGAAGAAATAGTAATATGGAACATTGCTTGGAATTGTCGTACAATTGTCTGTTTTGGCAGAGTTCCAAGCTGAACACATGATTTTTTCCCTTTCTTAAAGCTGGAATATTTACCTTTTTGTTAAAGTTTCTCACATGGAGACACCCCTAGTATCCACTAGAGCACCTGTGTGGGACACCCTAAAAAGTTTGTTCTGGTGTCCCACACTAGTGCTCCTGTGTCCAGATGTGTAAACAGCTGCTGAGTGTCTTCTTTTTACACTGAATCAAGTTTGCATTTCATTCTAGTTACAAACCCATCTAGACAACAATGCACTAAACTTTTTTGAATACAAATAGGCATGAACAAATGTAGTTAACCTGCATCTGCCAAAAACATCGTATTAGTGGGCGAACGAACAATGTTTACAACAAATGATTACTGTGCCCACGAACCTGAAAGTTGCCATTTTAAACTGTACAACAGTAAAGAAAAGCACATGGAGTAGCATGCAAGTAATAATAGGAACACACCACAACTACTTACTTTTTTGAAGAACTCTCTTGATCCTTCTGTACTGATCGTGCTCCCTCAATTTCAGGTCTGACCAGCGTTTCCTCAATTTATCCTTGGATCGTCGTACCCCAAAATTCCTGTGCAGACTTTTTACAACTTTAGTCATGATCTTGGCCTTTCTCACATTTGGGTTTGGGTAAGGACCATATTTCCCATCATAGACAACCCTCTTCAAGATGTCCACTATCTCCACCATCTCTACAAAGGACATATTTTTGGCCTTAAATCTCCTCCTGCATCAGGACGTTCGTGGCTCCGGGCTCTCCTCCTCGTTGCTGCTCTCTGCATGCACCTGTTGTATCTCCGCCATGTGCTCTCCCACTGCGCCGAAAGAGAAGAGGGAGGGAATTTACTAGAAAGAAGGTCAGGGGCAGGCGGAGTTTAACGCATGCGCAGTGTATATAAAGCGGAACACGCGTGCGTCGTACATACAATCTGTGATGGAGGAAGGAGTAGCGGAAGCGACGATCGTTCTAACGAAGGTACAATTTTAACTTGGGGCATCAGTGGCCTATACTGCTTATAGATTGAGGCCGACATTGGGACAAGATTAGGAGAGTTTAGCCTGACATTAGGGTTTATCTTGTGTTGTGTCTTGCAGATAAAATGGATCGATTCAACGATCATGATTTCCTACCCCAATTCATTGATTTGTATAGAGAACTGCCCTGTCTGTGGCAGACAAAACACCCCTTTTATACAAATCGACTAAAGAGGAAGGCAGCACTGGCTAAATTGCTGGAATTTGTGAAGCTGCAGATCCCCACGGCAATCATCAACTATTTGAAGTGCAAAATTGGTGGCCTGAGGAGCACTTATAATAGGAAGTGCAAGAAGGTCCAGGATTCCCAGAGATCAGGAGCAGTAGTAGATGACATTTATGTACCCAGGCTGTGGTACTATGACAGACTGCGTTTTCTGTCAGACCAGACTGAAATCAGGCCATCACTCTAAACCCTTCCTTCCACGATTCCTTCCACTCTTCCCTCCACCCCAGCTGAGGCTTCCAACGTCCAACCTGGGCCTTCCACCCAGGAAGAAGATGTGGAGGAGCCCAGCTTGAGTCAGATATAGCATTGTTCAACATATTTCTCAAAATTGTGTGTGATTGATGAACAATAAACTAAAACTATGTCCCTTTTTCATGCACAGGAAAGCCTCAGCCAGGAGGAGGCTGTGGAAAGTGGCAGCCAGGAGGTGGCAGGGGTAAGTGGCAACCAGGGGGTAGCCGGGCCCAGTAGCCTGACAGAATTCCAGGTCCCTCCCCTCTGCCTTCAACAAAAAAGGCCCAGGAAGAGGAGGAGTGTGGAGGAGTCAGCATTTGGGTTAATTCTGCAGGCTTCTGCGGCCCTCAGACCCCCCCCCCCAGTCTTCCAGTCTTCTTGAGGCCTATGCCTGCATGGCTGCCAACAAAGTGCAGGAAATGGAGGTTGTCCTGCTGGAAAGTGAACCTCCGCCCCAGTCTCAAGTCTTTTGCAGACTCCAACAGGTTTTCATCTAAGATTGCTCTGTATTCCCATCAACTCTTACTAGCTTCCCTGTCCCTGCTGAAGAAAAGCATCCCCACAACATGATGCTGCCACCACCATGTTTCACGGTGGGGATGGTGTGTTCAGGGTGATGTGCACTGTTAGTAGTTTTCGGGGACACATAGTGTTTTGCTTTTAGACCAAAAAGTTAAATTTTAGTCTCATCTGACCAGAGCACCTTCTTCCACATGTTTGCTGTGTCCCCCACATGGCTTCTTGCAAACTGCAAACAGGACTTCTTATGGCTTTCTTTCAACAATTGCTTTCTAACTTCCAGTCTTCCATAAAGGCCAGATTTGTGGAGTACACGACTAATAATTGTCCTGTGGACAGATTCTCCCACCTGAGCTGTGGACCTCTGCAGCTCCTCCAGAATTACCATGGACCTCTTGGCTGCTTCTCTGATGAATGCTCTCCTTGCCCGGCCCGTCAATTTAAGTGCACAGCCATGTCTTGGTAGGTTTGCAGTTGTGCCATACTCTTTCCATTTTTGGATGATGGATTGAACAGAGCTCCGTGTGATGTTCAAAGCCTGGGATTTTTTTTTATAACCTAAACTTTCTTTAAACTTCTCCACAACTTTATCCCTGACCTGTCTGGTGTTTTCCTTGGCCTTTATGATGCTGTTTGGTCACTAAGGTTCTCTAAAAAACCTTAGGGCTTCACAGAACAGCTGTATTTATACTGAGATTAAATTACACACATGTAGCGCCCTGGAGTTTAGTCAGGAAACTCCTCACAAATTTACTTGCAAAGAGTAGTTATCTTGGTCGATTGATAGGTATCTATTGATTTCTCCCTAAGCTTGGCCTTGTTTCACTTTTCTCTTCTACCACTAGGTGGTCGGGTACTTGGTGGTACTAGATACGAGAAGAGCAACCTAAGGTCAGGTTATGGGTATGTGGGTGTCCCAGTCAATGGGCAGGGGTTTTCTTTAATTCCTTGGCCTGGTGGGAGAGCCTATATATTCAGGTGAGGTCAGGTGTGTTCTGTGCCACCTGGACGGCTGTCTGGGTGAATGTGTGTCGCACGCCCCGGGCTGCTAGGCCAGAGATTGGGCCTATCCTGGCGGCATCTGGCTGCTAGGCTGTGTGAGGGCCTATCCAGAAGTGAGAGAGCAGCGCAGGGTTGGGATTGCGGCTTGCAGTCCAACCAGAAGTGACGGTTCTGCCGGCCGGAGAACCTGTCGTGGTCAGAGGTAGAAGGGAAGATGTCATGACGAAGGAACCGATCACCTTTACCAGGGACCACAGTGAGTAACTGAAGAAATTACTGGAGTCATATTCTCACTGAAAGGGCACAGTGGAGAATCGGGAAACTTCAGGCGGGGATCAAGTCAGGAACCCAACCAGCGTTGTGTGTCAAGCTAGGGATTGAGCCGATCAGCAGGGGTGAAGCTTGAAGGTATCCGAAGTGCCAAGATAGGGACCCAGCAGAGAAGCGTGGGTAACGCTTGAGGGAGATACCACCGCAAAAGCCTTGAGGAGCACACAGGATTCGGTGTCAGTGAATTAGAGGGTCCAGTGAGAGACCAGGAGCTCAAGGGGCTGAAGAACTACAAGTAGAAGTTGTAGTAAAACTGAAAGAACTGTCACGTTTGAGTTAGGAACTGTTAAAGGACTGTTACCATAGGAGACAGCAATCCTGCACGAGCAGATGTGGCGTATTGCTGGGGCCTTTCCCTGTACGGCTGTCTGGCGCCCAATGACTTTCACCATCTTTGCACCCACTATGCCTCACAACCCACCACATATTGAAGGATGTCAGCTATCTTTGGCCTTGGAGGTCCTCATTAGACCAAAAGAGGTAAAAGACCTTGCTACACACAGGACTCTGTTTACTAATTAGGTAACTTCTGAAGGCAATTGGTTCCACTAGTTTTTAGTTAGGGATATCAGAGTAAAGGGGGATGAATAAAAATGCACGCCACACTTTTCCACTTGTTCCACTTTGTGTTGGTCTATCATATACAATCCCAATAAAATTTCCGTTTTTGGTTGTAACATGACAAAATGTGGAAAATTTCAAGGGGTGTGAATACTTTTTCAAGGCACTGTATTTGTTTTAATCTTTTTTTTTCTACATTTCTTCAATTACTTTCTGGTTTCTGGTCAAGGCCAAAATATCATCCCAGGAGTCCTCATGGAAGGAGGGGCTTTCTCAGCTAAGCACGTTCTCCCGCTCGCATGCCTAAGCCAAGGGCAGAGGGACTCCAGGAAGTACATTTAACATGAATCATCTGCCCTTACTCAAGATGGCCTTGGCTGGAAATGCTAGGAGGGGGGTGGTTCAAAGAGATTTCTTGACAAAATAAAGCATTAAAACATGGATGGATGTTGGAGTTTGCTTTGAATATTAAAATGGAATTAAGGTTTTCAGTTTGTAGTGCTCGGGTATAGTTGTGTTCCCCTTTAAGGCCCTCCTGCCCTGCCACCGCATACTTGCAAATAGTTGTCATAAGGGGGTTAAAGAAACTTAAATCCATCATAACTTAGTGTTGATCACAGATACGTATACTGTGAGCACCGGTATTGCCTTAAAGTGGATGTAAACCCAATGCCATCCTTTCTAAACTAATGCCATAGGGGTTATCTATAAGGATAGACATGCCTCCTGCATGTATCTTTACCTGTCAAATGTCTCCCCTCTGTCTGTTATGAGAGCCGAAAAACTGCATATTCTGTGGGCGGGTCTGTTGTCTGGAGCTCGGTGGGCGGAGTCGTGATGTCAGTAGAGTCCCCGCCCACCTCTACACTCCCCTTGTCAATATGCATTTTCTTCTGTGTATTTCTTACACTGAACTTCTGCTATGATCTCTAACATCCAGTGAAAAGACAGGAAAGTCACCACATGACTTCAGCATGCCCAATCATGCTGAGGTGTGGAACAGCCAATCCTTGCAGAGCTGCTGAAGAAAGGAGTGGGGGAGGGAATTAAAAAATAATGCCTGTGTCTTAGGCTAATGCACAAGATATGGAAATCACCTGTCACTCACAGCAAGGGGGAGGATTTAACAAAGTTTTTCTCAGTTTGTCAAGATTTATCTCACTGAACAATAAAAGAGGATTGCTCAGAGATGGATTAACTCTTTGTGGCAAGACTGGGCTCAAATGATAGGAAATCTTATACTCTACATTATGATAAAAAAAAATTGGGTTTACATCCACTTTAACACTATAACATTGTCTAAACACCTATCTTCTAAGTTCCAGACAGGTGTCCAGCAAACCATGGCATTCATAGGACTTACATCTGGCAAGGTAAAATAACGATGGAAGGTCCTCTACAGTAGAGGTCACTGACCTCATTCTTTGACCTTTTTAAGGTCTTTCCCTCCTAGGCTTTGTGTATGTAAAGGTTCCAATCCAGGCCTCCTTGCTTAAAGGTAAAAGGCCTTCAAGACTTCTGCAGCTTCCTTCCCCAGGCAGCAAGCCTGAGAGGTAAGGGACCTCTGCACTCCCATACTCCTCTAACAACAGGCCTAGAGGCAAGGGACCTCTGGGCTCCCACCCTCCTCAAGCAGCAAGCCTGGAGGCAAGGGACCTCTGGACTCCCATCATCCTTGAACAGCAGCAGGCCTGAGAGGCAAGGGACCTCTGGACTCGCACTCTCCTCAAGCAGTAGGCCTGAGAGGCAAAGGACCTCTGGACTTCCACTATCTTCAAGCAACAGCCCTGGAGGTAAGGGACCTCTGGACTCACACACTCCTCAAGGAGCAAGCCTGGAGGCCAGGGACCTCTGAAATTCCATACTCCTTAAGGAGCAAGCCTGAGAGACAAGGGACCTCTGAACTCCCACCCTCCTCAAGCCGCTGGCAATGAGTGGTTCTGGATGGTGCAAGACCTGGTGACCTGAAGACCGGATCCACCAAGGCAATAAAATCAAACAGGAGTACAACGTTCTCATCTTTCACTTCCAGAGCCTGTGCGCTGTGAGAAGCCGTGCCAGAATGGTGGCCGTGTGTGGGGTACACCATCTGCAGATGTCCTGCTAGATTTCAGGGGCCTCAGTGCAAAACAGGTGAGAGACATTATCATTGATCCTTTGCCAGATTCATCAAGTTATGTTATCCCATAGCGCCTGCTGAAAGTGCCATATTGGGGTTGAATTTTGGGGCAAATAGACTGTTCACTTTGCAAGTGCAGTTTGCTCCAAAGCTTAGTACTTGAGGTGAAGCTTCACTTTATAATGAAAATAAAAGAAAACAATTACATGCAATGAAAATAAAAAAAAAAATAGCAGTTTTCCTTGCATATGATTGGGTTATGGATGTCAGCAGAGCTTCCTCTCATTTACTAAGCTCTGGAGCAAATTCCCACTGCGCTTGCAAAGTGAACAGTCTATTTGCCTTTAGTACATGTACCTCAATTAATCATATTATTCTTCCTTTGCAATTACAACACCTGATTCACAAACCTTATCACATAGATCTGGATGCAACCACATTAGCCCTTGTACCCCTTTAACCCTTATAGATCAGAGCATTTTATTTTAGAGTTCCACCATGGGCCCATGTATTTGGCATTATTATTATTATTATACAGGATTTATATAGCGCCGACAGTTTACGCAGCGCTTTACAACATGAGGGCAGACAGTACAAGTACAATACAATTCAATACAGGAGGACTCAGAGGGCCCTGCTCGTTAGAGCTTACAATCTAGGAGATTAACTGTCAATACATATATACATATGAATGTATGAATGTGAGTTAGGGACCTTAGATTGTAAGCTCCTTGAGGGTAGGGACTGATGTGAATGTACAATGTATATGTAAAGCGCTGCGTAAATTGACGGCGCTATATAAGTACCTGAAATAAATAAATAAATACATATGATAACAAAATAATATTTTTTTTTTTTTGGCGGGGGTTGCACTAGGCTTTCTTTTGGCAATATTGTTTTACAAAATGTAATTTCTATAGAATCTACGGACAAAAAAGCATTAAAAAAAAAAAGAACATTTTTTTTTTCTGTTTTGACCAGTGTAAGGTCTTAAACATCGCTTTACAGTAAATAGAATTTATACATTTTTATTTTATAAATTTGTCTTGTTTAAATTTACACTAAAAATGATGTTTCTTATACAAAACAGGGCAAAGTTATTTGCAAATATAAAGGTGTTTTTTGTTTTTTTTGTTTGCTTTAATTTTGCATATTTTTTTCTGTGCAGCACTGAACAGTGTACTGTAACAAACAGAATGATTAAAAATGAAATTTCAAAAAATTAAAAAAAAAAAAATAGCAATAAAAAAACTGCTGAAATTAGCTAAGGGGAGAAGGGGAAGAAGGAGTTAATTAGAGTTAAAGAATTTTTCCAGGCATTGATGTGTTGTGTATACACACTATATTACCAAAAGTATTGGGACGCCTGCCTTTACACGCACATGAACTTTAATGGCATCCCAGTCTTAGGCCCCTTTCATACATGTAGACCGTTCGTTTGATCAGTTCAGTCACTTTTTTTTTCAAAGAAAAAAAACGGATGAAGTTTACATCCGTTTGTCATCTGTTTTTTTTTTTTACATCTGCCAGCAAGCGTCCTTATCCATTTGAGTCCTGGAGCCATTTTTTTTATTTTAAAACCGACCATTTGTCCGTTTACATCCGTTTTTTTGACCGATCCATTTTTTTAACAGATGAAAAATTGAGCTTTCATTCGTTAAAAAAAAAAAACAGATGTTCAAGGGAGCGGATGAAATGGATGTAAGTGGATGATCATCCATTTACCTCAGTTTTTCCATAGGAATGCATTGATGTCCGTTTTTTTATCCATCAGCGGATAGATGAAAATGGACAAACAGCCCGTTTGTGTGAAAGGGGCCTTAGTCCGTAGGGTTCAATATTGAGTTGGCTCCGCCCTTTGCAGCTATAACAGTTTCAACCCTTCTGGGAAGGCCGTCCACAAGGTTTAGGAGTGTGTCTATGGGAATGTATGACCATTCTTCCAGGAGCGCATTTGTGAGGTTAGGCACTGATATTGGGCGAGAAGGCCCGGCTCGCAGTCTCCGCTCTAATTCATTCCAAAGGTGTTCTATTGGGTTGAGGTCAGGACTCTGTGCAGGCCAGTCAAGTTCCTCCACCCCAAACTAGCTCATCCATGTCTTTATGGACCTTGCTTTGTGCACTGGTCCAAATCATTTGGTGGAGGGGGGATTATGGTGTGGGGGTGTTCTTCAGGGGTTGGGTTTGGCCCCTTAAAACAGTTCCCCCCTCCCCCTCCACACAGACAGGAGAGCAGAGAGAGAGAGAGAACTGGTCACCCTCCTGTGTTGTGATTCCAGGTGCACATGGAGCCTCCAGGGCGGGCGGATTGTTGCTTCCGTTGGCAGACCCGGCTACATTCTGCACATCCTGGAGGGAGTGAAGTAAAATATTGATCCTCCTCACTGTCTCTCCTTGCAAATCTCATACCCTGCATATCTGTGCTCCAGCATTCAAATTGTATCTCCTATCTCCCTGTTATCTGAAATAGGGAGGACTCTCTGGTAATTAACCTTCTCTGTCCTTGGTGCTAGGGGAGGACTGCGCTTTTCTTCTCTACTTCAATGACATACCTCCCAACTTTCTGAAATGGGAATGAGGGACACCTACCTATTAGCAAAGGTATGTAGGCATAATAGGGCACACCTCCTGCCACACCAGTGCTTTTTACCATCACTATGTTTCTTTTTATTGGCTTTTGGAATTTAAACATGCAGCAATTTAGAGATTGGATAAAAGGTTTAGCACTATAAAACACTTTTTTAGATAAGAAGTGCGTGTGTGTATATATATATACAACTATATAGATAAAACCAAAATGAGGGACAAATGAGGAGGAAAGAGGGACAGAGGGACTTTATTCCAAATCAGGGACTGATGGGAGCTATGCAATGGACACATGTACACTGCTGCTTGCCTAAATGTTAACTCTTTACAGCTCAATATCTGCAGGCTGGTGCTTCTGGAATCAATTACATTTAACACCTGGTGTCTGCTTGTATATGTGGTTAACCTTTCATAGCTACCTGTATGGCTAATGCTGGCATATAAAGAAAAGTGTCATTTCTGATCATAGATCAGACTGGATTTTATTACTATATTATTATTATTTTTATTTGACATATCAAATCACATGCCAAATCGGCCCAATGTGAACAGGTGCTTAAAGAGGAACTGCAGTTTGCTCACATAATTTGGTATGATTAGAATGCAATTGGAGACCCTTATTGGGTACTGATGAGGCTGCGCTGATGGGCACTGGTGAGGCTGCATTGATGAGCACTGATCAGGCTGCATTGATCGGCACTGATGAGGCTGTACTGATGGACACTGTTGAGGCTGCACTGATGGACACTGTTGAGGCTGCATTGATGGGCACTGATGAGGCTGCATTGATGGGCACTGATGAGGCTGCATTGATGGGCACTGGTGAGGCTGCATTGATGGGCACTGATGAGGCTGTGCTGCTGGGCATTGATGAGGCTGCATTCATGGGTACTGGTGAGGCTGCCTTGATGGGCACTGGTGAGGCTGAACTGATGGGCACTGGTGATGCTGCATTGATGGGCACTGATGAGGCTGCTTTGATGGGCACTGATGAGGCTGCTTTGATGGGCACTGATGAGGCTGCTTTGATGGGCACTGATGAAGCTGCATTGATGGGCACTGGTGAGGATGCATTGGTAGGTACTGGTAAGGTTGCATTGATGGGCACTGGTGCAGCTGAATTGATGGGCACTGATGAGGCTGCATTGATGGGCATTGATGAGGCTGCGCTGATGGGCACTGGTGATGCTGTATTGATGGGCACTGATGAGGCTGCACTGATTGGCACTAATGAGACTGCTTTAATTGGGACTGATGGGGCTGCACTTGGCTCCCACTTTTAATGTACAGAAAGGAAGAGGTTGGGCTCTAAGAGGAAAAGGTGGGGCCTAAAGAGAAAGGGGTGTGGTTTACAGATGACAGAGCAGGTCTTAAACAGGAAGGGGCGTGACATTGACAGGAAGTGGTGGGTCATATTTAAATTAGGGGGTGCACAAGGTTAGTCAGGCCTAGGGCAGCACAAAACCTAAATACACACTTGAATCACCCCCAACCAAGCACACATCTTACCTGTGTTAGCCCTGCGAGCCACTTCCTCTCAGATCCTGCTGCTGCCTGAGTGCCTGGAATCACAATTTCAAATGCCAGTTGAGTTGCTTCCTCTGCCGCTGTCGCCGCCGTTTGCCTCACTGCTTCTTCTCCAGTCTCAGGCCGAGTGGGGAACAGCGCAGAGCGCCATGAGCGAAGGGAGAAAAACCACTCCGCCAGGTAAGGCAATATGCAGGCTGGGACTTGAGCCAGCAGTGACGTGCGGGGCGGGCGCGGAAGTGATATGCGCCCGAAATAGAAGAAATTGGATTAAAAAATACTTTTTTTAAATTTATTTTTTGTTTCTACATTATTTCATTCTTTGTTCAGATTGTCAGCATGATGTCACCACCCTGCCTCTCCACCAATCATGAAATCATTTATCTGACATCATATACAGACGGATGTTCATCCCTTTCATCAGCAGATGAATAAAACAGATTAAGGCACTGTTTGTAAAAAATAAAAAAAATAAAATAATGTGGTTGCATAAGTGAGCACACCCTCTTATAACTGGAGATGTAGCTGTGTTCAGAATTAGGCAATCACATTCGAACTCAGTACACACCTGCCATCATTTAAGGTGCCTCTGATTAACCCCAAATAATGTTCAGCTGTTCTAGTAGGTCTTTCCTGACATTTTCTCAGTCGCATCCTACCGCAAAAGCCATGGTCCGCAGAGAGCTTCCAAAGCATCAGAGGGATCTCCTTGTTAAAAGGTGTCAGTCAGGAGAAGGGTACAAAAGAATTTCCAAGACATTAGATATACCATGGAACACAGTGAAGACAGTCATCATCAAGTGGAGAAAATATGGCACAACAGTGACATTACCAAGAACTGGACGTCCCTCCAAAATTTATGAAAAGATGAGAAGAAAACTGGTCAGGGAGGCTGCCAAGGTGCCTACAGCAACATTAAAGGAGCTGCAGGAATATCTGGCAAGTACTGGCTGTGTGGTACATGTGACAACAATCTCCCGTATTCTTCATATATCTGGGCTATGGGGTAGAGTGGCAAGACGGAAGCCTTTTCTTACAAAGAAAAACATCCAAGCCCGGCTAAATTTTGCAAAAACACATTTGAAGTCTCCTAAAAGCATGTGAGAAAATGTGTTGTGGTCTGATGAAACCAAAGTTGAACTTTTTGGCCATAATTCCAAAAGAAACGTTTAGCGCAAAAACAACACTGCACATCACCAAAAGAACACCATACCCAGCGTGAAGCATGGTGGTGGCAACATCATGCTTTGGGGCTGTTTTTCTTAAGCTGGAATGGGGGCCTTGGTCAAGGTAGATGGAATTAGGAACAGTTACAAATACCAGTCAATATTAGCACAAAACCTTAAGGCGCCTGCTTGAAAGCTGAACATGAAAAGGAACTTCATCTTTCAGCATGACAATGACCCAAAGCATACATCCAAATCAACAAAAGAATTCCTTCACCAGAAGAAGACTAAAGTTTTGGAATGAACCAGCCAGAACCCAGACCTGTACCCCTCCCTGTTTCTTTCTTTTACCTCCCCCCCCTCTTTCCCCCTCCCCTCCCCCCCCTCATCCCCTTCCCATTTTTTTCCCTCCCCCTCCTCCAGTTCTCTTTCCCATATTTTTCCTTCCCCTCCCTCCCTTTTTTACCCCCCCCCCTTCCCCCTCCTCCAGTTTTCTCTTTTCTTTTCCCTATACATCAATGTATAATTGCACAGATTCCTCTTATTGCCACTAGTAGTTCTACCTAGCTATACCGTCTCCTTGGTGTAGTGTATTTTTATTTATAATGAAAATAATAACACATTTTTTTGTTTACATTATTTTATACATTATTTATTCCCTAGACAGACACCATTGACACATGAGATATTACTGTATTAATGTTATCATTTCTAAAAGCAGCGAGATATAATAATCCAGCCTTGTCGGCACACTAAATATAGTTGTGCCCTACAATCATTCCCATTATTGTTATCCCCGATGTTCAACTATTATTGTCTTTTAATAATCATATGATTTTTTTACATCCCCCTTTTTTTTTACATCCTTTTTTTTTTTTTTCTACATCCTCTTTCTCTTACATTTATATATTATATTTTATATATATAATTTTTTCTTTAAATTCTCTCCCTTTTTCGTTTATTTTATATAATTATTTATTGATATTCTCTCTTGCTCATTTATGTTGACCTTTACTCTTGAGGTCCTTTCAGGAATCTCTTATATGTTTTAATTGGCTATGTTTTTGTGGTAGCAGACTCCTTTATCGTTAGCCAAATTCATGTCTGTTTTCCCGTGCCAGCTAGAGTGTGTTTTAGTCCTAAATGCAGAGCTACTTAAGTCTTCTCTCCTTCCCATTCACTTCACACTTGAAAAAGGAGCGCGCATGCCCAGTGTAAGCCTCGCGCATGCTCTAAAACGCGTTGTGTATTCCTCTCTATCCCGGTGACGTCACACGCCCACGAGCGCCTTGTCGGAATTACGGAGCTTCCATCCAGCCCAGCTGCCTGTCTCTCCGTGCGGAGGACCGCGGCCATCCCCTCAGAGTCACATCGCAGCTTCCTGCCATGGACGTTGGGACTGACCGAGGATAATTTCCTTTCCGGAGCTGAACTCTCTTTACTTGATTGTAAGTGTGAATACTTGTTTATTGCAATCAATAAATACCTGCACTCAGAGGCGCTTTCTTTCTCTTGTTTTCTCATGTTTGCCTAGAGAGCTGACTTCGCTCATCTTGAAAGCTTGCCCTCAGCGCTGGTGTCAGCAAAAAGACTTTGTTTTTTTCCCCTTAATCACAGTGGCTAATTGCTATGGACTTTTCACAGACTTTTAACAAACTTTATATCATTTCCAGCAACCATAGCTCTACTTATCATTGTTATGTTATTTTATTCTCAATCCATTGAATCATTCACTGTGATTTATGTCATATCACCATTGGTCCTGAGCGCTGGCACATATATGTGTATTTACTAACGCACAGAAATGTACTGCGTTAAATGGCACGTAACGCACTGAAATATACAGCATTAAACTTGCAGTAACGCACTTAACTGTACGGTGTTAAACTTGCAGTAACGCAACTGAAATATACTGCGTTAAGCGTGCACTAACGCACAGAAATGTACTGCGTTAAATGGCACTTAACGCACTGAAATAAACTTGCAATAATGCAATAAAATATACTGTGTTAAACGGTCACTACACTCACACTGACTGAACTATCCCTACATTCACACTAAGATAAAGATGAATGGTCACACTACACTCTCAATGAACTATCCCTAGATGCACACTAAACTAGATATTCTACATTGACAATAGAATCAGAATAGCACACTAGAACACACTTATGCCGCGTACACACGATCGACAACAAAATCTATGGTTTTTTTTCCAACGGATGTTGGCTCAAACTTGTCTTGCATACACACGGTCACACAAATGTTGTCGGAAATTCCAAACGTCAAGAACGCGGTGACTTACAACACGTACCACGAGCAGATAAAAATGAAGTTCAATAGCCAGTGCGGCTCTTCTGCTTGATTCCGAGCATGCGTGGAACTTTGTGCGTCGGAATTGTGTACACACGATCAGAATTTACGACAACGGATTTTGTTGGGTATATAGCTCAGCCTCACAGATCAGGGTATATAGCTTAACCTCACAGATCAGGGTATATAGCTCAACCTCACAGATCAAGGTATATAGCTCAACCTCACAGATCAGGGTATATAGCTCAACCTCACAGATCAAGGTATATAGCTCAACCTCACAGATCAGGGTATATAGCTCAACCTCACAGATCAGGGTATATAGCTCAACCTCACAGATCAGGGTATATAGCTCAGCATTACAGATCAGGGTATATAGCTCAGCCTCACAGATTAGGTATACAGGTATACATCATCTGTCCAGCTAGCTATATACACCCACCTTCCTTCCTGTATATAGAGACCTTCCTTCATCATCACTGACTGCAGATATACATCATCTGTCCTGTATACAGCTATGTATACAGTACACACCGCCCTCTGCGAACCGCTGCGGGTGCCGTCACAATGTTCATGACACCCACCAGATCGGTTTGCAGTGTGAACTGTGAACTCGCACAGAAATCGCATAGGTGAGAACACCCATGCGATCCGATTTCAGTGTGGGGGGAAAACAAATCCCTGCACTTTTTTTCCTGCGAATCTAATGCAAGTTCAGCCATACAATTGATTTGCAGTGTGGGTGCAAATCACATGCCATGTCTTAGATGGCAGTAGTCTGAACCTGAGCTCATACCCCCCCCCCCCCCCCTACCTCCAGTAGGTAATAAGAGAAACCAACAAAACAACTGCAGGGAAGTAAAGGGTTAACCTCCTCACCTGACAACATTCACTGCACACTCAGGTCAGACTTATTTACTGCTGGGACAGAATAACTCCATAACTGGAGACATCACACAGAGAGATAACTGAAGAGAGCAGCATTCCAAGGGGCAACCTGTCATAGGGGAAGGTCAGTGTCTCTCCTGCAATAAATAAGGCTGAGCCCAGTGTACATGAGCTGTTATCAGGGGAGTGAGTGAAAGATTTACTTCTCTGCATTTGTTTGTTACTGAGAGGATGAGCTGCTCCAACTCCAAGGTTATCCCTCAATCCATGCATCTATTCAGAGCCGCTTCTCCTCCGTCCTGCATCTATTCAGAGCCGCTTCTCCTCCGTCCTGCATCTATACAGAGCCGCTTCTCCTCCGTCCTGCATCTATTCAGAGCCGCTTCTCCTCCGTCCTGCATCTATACAGAGCCGCTTCTCCTCCGCCCTGCATCTATACAGAGCTGCTCCTCCTCCGTCCTGTATCTATACAGAGCCGCTTCTCCTTCGTCCTGTATCTACACAGAGCCACTTCTCCTCTGTCCTACATCTATACAGAGCCACTTCTCCTCCATCCTGCATCTATACAGAGCCGCTTCTCCTCCATCCTGCATCTATACAGAGCTGCTTCTCCTCCGTCCTGCATCCATACAGAGCCACTTCTCCTCCGTCCTGCATCTATACAGAGCTGCTTCTCCTCCGTCCTGCATCCATACAGAGCCACTTCTCCTCCGTCCTGCATCTATACAGAGCCGCTTCTCCTCTGTCCATGCATCTATACAGAGCTGCTTCTCCTCTGTCCTGCTTCTATACAGAGCCGCTTCTCCTCCGTCCTGCATCTATACAGAGCCGCTTCTCCTCCATCCTGCATCTATACAGAGCCGCTTCTCCTCCGTCCTGCTTCTATACAGAGCCGCTTCTCCTCCGTCCTGCATCTATACAGAGCCGCTTCTCCTCCGTCCTGCATCTATACAGAGCCTCTTCTCCTCCGTCCTGCATCTATACAGAGCCTCTTCTCCTCCGCCCTGCATCTATACAGAGCCGCTCCTCCTCCGTCCTGCATCTATACAGAGCCACTTCTCCTCCATCCTGCATCTATACAGAGCCGCTTCTCCTCCGTCCTGCATCTATACAGAGCCGCTTCTTCTCCGTCCTGCATCTATACAGAGCCTCTTCTCCTCCGTCCTGCATCTATACAGAGCCTCTTCTCCTCCGCCCTGCATCTATACAGAGCCGCTCCTCCTCCGTCCTGCATCTATACAGAGCCACTTCTCCTCCATCCTGCATCTATACAGAGCCGCTTCTCCTCCGCCCTGCATCTATACAGAGCCACTTCTCCTCCATCCTGCATCTATACAGAGCCTCTTCTCCTCCGCCCTGCATCTATACAGAGCCGCTCCTCCTCCGTCCTGCATCTATACAGAGCCACTTCTCCTCCGTCCCGCATCTATACAGAGCCGCTTCTCCTCCGTCCTGCTTCTATACAGAGCCGCTTCTCCTCCGTCCTGCATCTTTACAGAGCCGCTTCTCCTCCGTCCTGCATCTATACAGAGCCGCTTCTCCTCCGTCCTGCATCTATACAGAGCCGCTTCTCCTCCGTCCTGCATCTATACAGAGCCGCTTCTCCTCTGTCCTGCATCTATACACAGAGATGCTTCTCCTCCGTCCTGCTTCTATACAGAGCCGCTTCTTCTCCGTCCTGCATCTATACAGAGCCGCTTCTCCTCCATCCTGCATCGTACACACGAGCGGACTTTCCGGCAAACTTTTCCGGCGTACCGGAGTCCGTCGGACAATTCGATCGTGTGTGGGCTCCAGCTGACTTTTTTTTCAAAATGTTTCAAATCTATCCGACGGACTCGAGTCCGGTCGAAAAGTCCGCTCGTCTGTATGCTAGTTCGACGGACAAAAAGCCACGCTAGGGCAGCTATTGGCTACTGGCTATGAACGTCCTTATTTTAGTCCGGTCGTACGTCATTACGTACGAATTAGTCGGACTTTGGTTGATTGTGTGTAGGCAAGTCCGTTCATTCAGAAAGGAAATATATTATATATAATTTTTTTAGTCATTTGAAAAAAAAAAAAAAAAAAAGGTCCTTTAAGAACTATGGGCGGGAGTGACGTTTTGACGTCGCTTCCACCCTGCAGTGATAAGGAGACGGGTGGGGACCATGTCCCCCCCCCTCAGTCATCTCCATACCAAGCTAGAAGAAGGATCTGATTGCCTCTGCCGCTACCAACGGCTCTGGTAAGCGGCAGAGGGCACCGGAGCACGGTGGGGGGCCCTCTCCCGCCGCCAATAAAAGTGATCTTGAATCCACCGCAGAAACCATTTTGTCTGAAAGTGGACCGCCCGCTGAAGAGGATACCGGGGTTATGGTAGCTAGCTGCTGCCATAATAATATATTCCTCTTCAAAGTAGTGACGTAAAACTGAGGCGGGCGGTCCGCAAGTGGTTAAGGGCAACAACCTTCACCCCAACAATTTCAAACTTTGGCCAACATGGCTTCAGGTGGGCACTCCATGTATCTGCCGGCAGCATTCAGTCCAGCATGGTCCGGGCAGAACAGCTCTCTGGAATGTTCCCAACTAGCAACACTTTAAATGTGTGTGTGAAGTGGCTGTCAGAAGAGCGTCCTTGACATCACACAACACATACAGTCAGGTCCATAAATATTGGGACATCAATTTGGATGTAAATACCCTCAAATTAAAGATGAAAGTCTGCAGTTAAAGCACATCTTGTTCGTTTCATTTCAAATCCATTGTGGTGGCGTATAGAGCCAAAAAGATTAGAATTGTGTCGATGTCCCAATATTTATGGACCTGACTGTATTTGTAATCCACAAGGTAGTGAGACCATAACTAAGTATAAGGTGCTGGATGAAGAGGATGGGAGAGGATAAGAGCACTAAAAGTGTTCTGGCCCCTATAACATTTATTTTCTGCAGAGCTTCCCACCACAACAAAATACTGGGCTCTGTGTATCTACTGCCTTTCAGAAAAATAATTCTTTATGAATGAATGAGAGGTCTATGATGATAAGGAATAATCTTAAAATAATAAAAAATAAAAAATAACTACCGTATTGTTTATGATACACAACTAAATGGCACCCAGTTAGTTAATATTTAATACGTTCTACACATTATCCTTCACTTTTCCCTCTGCGGGAGACATCTCCTTTTCCATGAAGTTATTCAAAAGAACTTTGCTTGCAGTTCCATTTTATCTGCTGGAAACCTCGGGGGGAAACGCATGGCCCTGAGCAGGACTGGGGGCCGTGCCCTGACTCTGTGGACCCTCGCTATATTCTTTATGACCGGGGTAAGTGTGTCTGTTTGTGTGTGATGAATGAATCACTGCAAGTCACATCTCCTTCTGTATGAACATTGTCTTTTTATTAGGGATTTATTACAAAGAATGAATTCAATAAATATTTCCTTGGAATAGGAACTCTTGTATGACCATTACTAGACATCAATCTACATCCATCCTACACTCCACACTCCTCTCCTGCACATGCCATCATACCCTCTGCTCTCCTCTCCTGCACTTGCCATCATACCCTCTGCTCTTCTCTCCTTCATATGCTGTCATACCCTCTGCTCCCCTCTCCTTCACATGCCATCATACCCTCTACTCTCCTCTCCTGCACGTACCAGCATACCCTCTGTTCTCCTCTCCTGCACATGCCATCATACCCTCTGTTCTCCTCTCCTGCACATGCCATCATACCCTCTGTTCTCCTCTCCTGCACATGCCATCATACCCTCTGCTCTTCTCTCCTGCACATGCCATCATACCCTCTGTTCTCCTCTCCTGCACATGCCATCATACCCTCTACTCTCCTCTCCTGCACATGCCATCATATCCTCTCCTCTCCTGCACATGCCATCATACCCTCTGCTCTCCTCTCCTGCACTTGCCATCATACACTCTGCTCTTCTCTCCTGCACATGCCATCATACCCTCTGCTCTCCTCTCCTGCACTTGCCATCATACCCTCTGCTCTTCTCTCCTGCACATGCCATCATACCCTCTGTTCTCCTCTCCTGCACATGCCATCATACCCTCTACTCTCCTCTCCTGCACATGCCATCATATCCTCTCCTCTCCTGCACATGCCATCATACCCTCTCCTCTCCTGCACGTGCCATCATACCCTCTGCTCTCCTCTCCTTCACATGCTGTCATACCCTCTGTTCTCCTCTCCTGCAAATGCCATCATACCCTCTGCTCTCCTCTCCTTCACATGCTGTCATACCCTCTGTTCTCCTCTCCTGCAAATGCCATCATACCCTCTGCTCTCCTCTCCTTCACATGCTGTCATACCCTCTGTTCTCCTCTCCTGCAAATGCCATCATACCCTCTGTTCTCCTCTCCTGCAAATGCCATCATACCCTCTGCTCTCCTCTCCTTCACATGCCATCCTACCCTCTGTTCTCCTCTCCTACACATGCCATCCTACACTCGGCTCTCCTACACATGCTGTCCTACCCTCTGCTCTCCTCTCCTGCACATGCCGTCATACCCTATGCTCTCCTCTCCTGCACATGCCATCATACCCTCTGCTCTCCTCTCCTTCACGTGCTGTCATACCCTTTGCTCTCCTTTACATGCCATTAAACCCTCTGCTCTCCTCTCCTTCACATACCGTCATAACCCTCCGCACTCCCCTCCTGCACATGTTGTCACTGCCCTTTTCCGCTGCCTATGCCGTCTCACCCTTCTCACTTTTCTCCTACACATTTACCCACTAAAACAGTTCTTCTTTATTTGTAATACTTTCACCTTGCCCAATCTGGAATGGGCACATTTTTAGTAGTATAAATAATCGTGTGTGTGTCCCATGTGTCTAGGCTGCTGCGTTGTAGTTCCAGTCGGAGTGCTCAGATCACAGCAGATTGCTCTCTAACTCCAGTTCCAGCGTTCCATAAATATCGTGCATTTTTTTCAATGAATGCAAGGCACTCTGTGATTGGAGGAGGGGTGGTCGGACATCGATGATCTCCCCTCTCCCAATCACACAGTGTCTTGCACCGGGGTCAGTCTGCATGCAAAGACAATCTGCTTAGAATGCACCACTTCTCTAGCTCACACCCAGCCAGCAAAGCATTTGTATATTTGCATAACTCCTTCCAAGATCCAGCCCGCTGCTTGCACCAGGGCTGAGAGATCTTGAGAGGAGTTCTGAGTGATATTTTCAAGAAACATCAGAACAAACATCATAGCAAATTTTTACATATGTGTGAAATTTATATTGCTTTTCTTTTCTTTTCTTTTCCTATTTTTTGCTTTTCTTAATACCGTAGTTAATGTTTCCATATCACTACTAAGTGGCTTGCCCTGCTTGAGCCTGTGCATTTGCATGTTCTGCATGGCAAAATATCTGCAATTACAATGGTTGTAAATCCTTTCATATACCCAGTGAAGTGACTGGCCTCAGGTGATACACAGAGATTAAACAAATCCTCCTACATAAGTTGCACCTGTTTATCTGCAGACATCTCTCCTCTACAGCTGTTTAAAGAGGAAGTAAACTCCCCAACTCTGATGCTGCTTTTCATTTAGTCTATTATAATAAGTAATTATCAAACTTTAGCCACTGTAATCCAGCCCAAATCGCATATTACTTGCTGTTTAAAAAAACTTTAAAAAACTTGTTTCCAGGGGTAAGGCAGCGCCATCTTAAGTATTGTTTTCTGAGTCCACAGTAGAGTGTATTTCCGCCCTTCCATTGAGCACTTCCTGTACTGTTAACCAAGCCTCCTTCTCAATCCAACGTTTCTATGGCAACCCTGTTTCACTGCTCATAGCTGACTTGTTTTATTTCATAGTATTTACTTGTGCCTATTATCTAGTGTTTGCCTGTGTCAGTCTTATCAGCTTCAGCTGATAAGGCTGCAGTAATCCTGTTCGATGCCCAAGTTTACACTGCATGTGATGTCACATGGGATAGTATGAAGCTCTGAGTAATTATGCAGTGTCATGGGATTTCAGAGTTGTGCCGTAGGAAGATCTGATAATAGACAGACAAGCACACAGAGTGTGCCATAAATCAGGGGAGATATGGGCATGCTCATTGAAGTCATTCTAAAGAACAAAAAGGATTACAACAATACTAAGCAAGTAAGGAGATATCTACAAGCAGTGTTCATTAGGGTTTTTTATGCTGATTTACATGGGACAAGGTTGTCGGGGAGAGTATACAACCACTTTAAAGTACCCGGAACAAGGGATTTTTCTCAGCAGCAGAAAGCAGGGGCGGAGATCTGATGTTAACCTCTTGCCGACCAGCCGCCATCATTATACTGCAGTAGGTCGGCTCTCCTGCGCAAATCGCCTTAGGTGTACGCCGGCCTGCGCAGGGAATGTAGCGGGCGTGCACCGCGGGAGCGTGCCCGCGTGTCCCGCGGACTCAATGCTTGCCAGCGACCTGCGATTGCGGTGTACAGAGTCAGAATGGGGAACTGCCTATGTAAACAAGGCAATTCCCCGTTCTGCCTAGTGACATGTCAGAGATCTTCTGTTCCCAGCCATCGGGAACAGTGATCTGCCATATCAGTGGTAGCCCATCCCCCCTACAGTTAGAACACACCCAGGGAACACAGTTAACCCCTTGATCACCCCCTACTGTTAACCCCTTCCCTGCCAGTGACATTTATACAGTAATCAGTGGCTATTTTTAGCTCTGATCGCTGTATAAATGTCACTGGTCCTAAAAAAAGTGTCAAAAGTGTCCGATCTGTCCACCGCAATGATGCAGTCCCGCTAAAAATCGCAAATTACCACCATTACTAGTAAAAAAAATAATAATAAAAAAAATGCCGTAAATCTATTCTCTATTTTGTAGACGCTATAACTTTTGTGCAAACCAATTAATATACACTTATTGCGATTTTTTTTTTAACACAAATATTTAGAAGAATACATATTGGCCTCAACTGATGAAGAAATTTGTTTTTTTGGTTTTTTGTGTTTTTTTGTGATCTTTATTATAGCAAAAAGAGAAAATATTGTTTTTTTCAGAATTGTCGGTCTTTTTTTGTTTATAGCGCAAAAAATAACAGCCACAGAGGTGATCAAATACCACCAAAAGAAATCTCTATTTGTGGGGAAAAAAGGACATACATTTTGTTTGGGTACAGCGTCGCACGACCGCGCAATTGTCAGTTAAAGCAACACAGTGCCATATCGCAAAAAAAGGCCTGGTCATTATGGGGGCAAATCCCCCTAAAGTGGTTAAACAATGCACAGCATAGAGCACACAGCTGAGTGTAATCTGAGATCTGAGTGTTTTTTTTTTTTTATTCATTAAAGTAATTTTTTCCAAAAAAAATTGCTGCTTTGTTTACTTTTCATTCAGAGGTTTACAACCACTTTAGTCCTATTATTTTATATATATATGTCCTGCTGATCTAATTTGTTTCTTTTCAGGCTTTGTATAGATTAAGCTCATTAACACCAAAGGACAGATGGTATCGGCCTTACCCCAAGAGTTATCATTCCAATGAAGCAACCCCATCCCTAAACAAATTTTTTAATCCCAAAGCTGAAGAGATCCAGAAGATCATGAAACTTTTTGAATGGCCGGAGCCTCCCAATTCCACCAGCTTCCTGTCATCTACCAGCCCCAGTACCACAGAGTGCTCTTTGCTGGATCCACGTACTACATACCACGTGGGGGAGCATGTAAAGGTTTTCATCAGAGCTCGAGACCACTATGATCACCCCAAGACCTATGGGGGGGATTATTTCCAGGCCAAGCTGCATTCTCCACAGCTGAAAGCTGGAGTAACCGGTTCCATCACCGACCACAGAAATGGCAGTTACACCGCCACCTTTCTCCTTCTGTGGCCCGGAATCTGTAACATCTCTATCTCACTCGTCCATTCCAGTGAAGCCATCGCCATCCTGAGGAATAAGAGGGAGACTCGTCCTGATAAAGTGAGGGCCGACTTTATGTTTAAAGCCTAAGTTTAGTAAAAAAAAAAGAACAAACATCAACCAAGGTACAGTCAGGTCCATAAATATTGGGGCATTGACACAATTCTAATCTTTTTGGCTCTATACACCACCACAATGGATTTGAAACAAAACGAACAAGATGTGCTTTAACTGCAGACTTTCAGCTTTAATTTGAGGGTATTTACATCCAAATCAGGTGATGGTGTAGGAATTACAACAGTTTGTATATGTGCCTCCCACTTTTTAAGGGACAAAAAGTAATGGAACAATCATCCATCAAACTTTCACTTTTTAATACTTGGTTGCAAATCCTTTGACGCTGGGTTTCATCCCTGGTGATGCTCTGCCAGGCCTCTACTGCAACTGTCTACAGTTCCTGCTTGTTCTTGGGGCATTTTCCCTTCAGTTTTGTCTTCTGCAAGTGAAATGCATGCTCAATCGGATTCAGGTCAGGTGATTGACTTGGCCATTGCATAACATTCCACTTCTTTCCCCTTAAAAAACTCATTGGTTGCTTTCACAGTATGCTTAAGGTCATTGTCCATCTGCACTGTGAAGCGCCGTCCAATGAGTTCTGAAGCATTTTGCTGAATATGAGCAGATAATATTCCCCGAAACACTTCAGAATTCATCCTGCTGCTTTTGTCAGCAGTCACATCATCAATAAATACAGGAGAACGAGTTCCATTGGCAGCCATACATGCCCACGCCATGACACTACCACCACCATGCTTCACTGATGAGGTGGTATGCTTTGGATCATGAGCAGTTCCTTTCCTTCTCCATACTCTTCTCTTCCCATCACTCTGGTACAAGTTGATCTTGGTCTCGTCTGTCCATAAGATGTTGTTCCAGAACTGTGAAGGCTTTTTTAGATGTTGTTTGGCAAACTCTAATCTGGCCTTCCTGTTTTTGAGGCTCCCCAATGGTTTACATGTGTGGTAAAGTCTTCTCTTGATTGTTGACTTTGACACATATACCCCTACCTCCTGGAGAGTGTTCTTGATCTGGTCAACTGTTGTGAAGGGTGTTTTCTTCACCAGGGAAAGAATTCTTCGGTCATCCACCACAGTTGTTTTCCGTGGTCTTCCGGGTCTTTTGGTGTTGCTGAGCTCACCGGTGCGTTCTTTCTTTTTAAGGATGTTCCAAACAGTTGATTTGGCCACACCTAGTGTTTTTGCTATCTTTCTGATGGGTTTGTTTTGTTTTTTCAGCCTAATGATGGCTTGCTTCACTGATAGTGACATCTCTTTGGATCTCATATTGAGAGTTGACAGCAACAGATTTCAAATGCAAATAGCACACTTGAAATGAACTCTGGACCTTTTATCTGCTCCTTGTAAATGGGATAATGAGGGAATAACAATATTTATGGGCCTGACTGTACATTACTATCTGATGTGTACCTTGTGCTGATGGCTCCTGCACTAGTTGAAATTTTCATCCTCTGATACCCCCCCCTCATGCACACACACGCTGCCGCAATGTAATCTTCCATAGAGTGCCATCTATGTCTGCCTTTTCCGCCCCTTCTCCATTCTTTGATATGTATTATAGCTTCCTGGAGAAGGTGGACCTCTCATTTATCCACCTGTCCTCGATTCATAGATCACATTTCATTAATAGAAGCTGTAATGGCTATAATTGGGGGGGGGGGGGGGGGGCGTAAAGGGCAGGCATAGTTAGCACTCTTGATGACCATCAATCACAGGTCCATAGGCTCTATTAACCCCAGCCACGCCGGAAGACAGGGGATCATAGAAGTAAGTTTGAGCCCTCAGCACAAGGGTAGTAAGTAACACCCCCTGCTGATGGAGTTAAGCACTCCATCTTCCACCCAATTCCCCTGCTGGCTAGGCTCCACGATATTTAAGGGTTGATCCAGCCGCCCTGCCAGGGCCTTTTGCCTGGGGATTGTTCAGATTCCCTCAAAGATACAGATCAGGATGTGCTAACCTCCACCACTTGCTTCCAGAAGCTTCTATAACTGGGGGGGGGGCACCGGAGACTTGCCCCGTAGAGCCCTGTAGCCTGACCTAGTGTAACCCGACCCAATTACAGACTCAACTAGCATATTACCATGGGTCACAAAATAAATTTACCCATCCTAGTTGCACACTAGAGGGTGATATATATATATATATAGATATAGATATAGATATAGATAGAGATAGAGATAGAGATAGAGATAGAGATAGAGATAGATAGAGATATATATAGATATATATATGTAGCCAAGGCCTGGGCCTCTCCAGGCCTAATGGAAACCTCCAGAGTTAGGTACAGCTGACATCCTTCTGTGTAGAGTGGATTACGAGGCATGATGAGTGCAATGTAAGGTAGATTAATGGGCGCCAGACACTTCTTGAATGCAAAGAGATTTATTTTCTCTTAAACAGAACTGTGGGAGAGAGGGTTAGGGCCAGGACACCCTTTAGTAGTTGCAATGTTAATTAGCAGACTTCGAGACTTCTACAGGTAGACAGCCATGCAGGGAAAGGCACCCAGCTGGACACCACATCTGCACGTGTAGACCCGCTGTCTCCTATGGCAACAATCTTGAACAGTTTCTAACAAAGTCTGCAATGAACTCTTTCACTTTCCCCACAATCTCCTTCTTAGATCTTCACTCAACTGAGCTCCCAGTCTATCACCTACACCCGCTGATCCACTGCCACTGGATCTCCTCAGCTCTTCCAATCTTCTCATTGAGTATCTTCCTCAAGCGCCCCTGCTGGGTCCCTAGCTTGGCACTCACAGATACTCCTCAAGCATCACCCCACTGGACTGCCCGATCCCTGGCTTGGCACACAAGATTGCTCTGCAAGCGTCACCTCCGCTGGCTGGGTCCCTGGCTTGACACATGATGAAGTTTCCCAATTCTTCACCGCCCCTGGTTGGTGAGAATACTGCTCTGGTACTTGTTTTAGCTATTCACGGTGCTCCCTGGTAACAAGGTGGATGGTCCCTTAGTGGCGACAGCTTCCCCTCTACCTCCAACCATGTCAGGTTCTCCGGCCAACAGAACCGTCACTTTTGGTTGGACTGCAAGCCGCAGTCCCAACCCTGCGCTGCTCTCTTGCTTCTTGATAGGCCCTTAGACAGCCTAGCAGCCAGATGTCCCCGGGATAGGCCTTAGGCTCTGGCCTAGCAGACCGGGGCAATACAACACATGTCCACCCAGACAGCCGTCCAGGTGGCACAGAACACAGATCGCTTGACCTTACCCAAATAAATAGGTTCTCCCAGCAGGCAAAGGGACCCAATAAAATCCCTGCCCAATTAGGGTGGAATCAATTGATCTCCTATCAATTGGCCAAGGCAACTACACTTGGCAAGTAAATTTACTAGCAACCCTGCCTAAACATCAGGATGCTACATATATATATATATATATATTATATATATATATATATATATATATATATATATATATATATATATATATACCCTGTTTCCCCGAAAATAAGACCTAGAGTGATTGTCAGTGATGGCTGCAATATAAGCCCTACCCCCCAAATAAGCCCTACTCTGTTTCCCCCAACATAAGCCCTACCCTGAAAATAAGACCTACAAGGACTTTAACTAGGGCTAATTTGGGGGGGAAGGACTTATATTGCAGCCAGGTCTTATTTTCAGGGAAACAGGGTATATATATATATATATATATATATATATATATATATATAGTAAACTTGGGGATTGTTTAGCTCTCGTAGTAGATGCTTTTGCCAGTGATTCCAAACCAGTCAGGAACTGTATTTTAGAGCATGGTAGCCCATTTTTATTAAAAAGGCAAATAAAAGTCCATAACATAATGGTTTCCCATGCAGGGGTTCTTCTCCTGCAAATACACACAACAGAAAATGCTAGCCCACCTGGCTCTCTGTAGCAGTAATTCTGCTCTTTATCACACAGACCACTGGATCCTTCAGTGTGGGCGGCTTTACTTAGAGCCCACAGGTCCGCTCTGGCCTTAGTCCTCGGGCCGTTTCACTGCCTCTTGCAGTCACGCGTGTTCTGGTTACCTCCTGCAGCTCCTCTGACTCCTGGAGACCTCCTGTCTCTTGGTGTGGAGCAGTCTCCAACTGGGAGCCCTGAGGTATTCCCATAAACTCATTATAAGGGCTGTTGGCCATTTACAAAATCTGGACGCAGGGTTGGAGATCCCGTCCCACCCAAGACACTGTGGCATCTCCAAACTACAGAGCCCCATGATGGACTACCAAAACCTGGAGAAAGCTGTGAAAGCAGTCTTCTCCAGTCCACATCTATGCTCTGCAGTCTTGCACCAAGCAAATGTGCACACCTTGTGTCCTCCAAACTACTAATTTTACCGTAACAGCATCTTCTACTGTCACAATATATATACTGTATATGTATATATATATATTTACAAAACATTTTCACCCTTCAACCCTGGTGTGTCAGAGAATGTGGTGCTGGGTAGAGAGTGTCGTGGGCTTTGGGAACAGGGAACCAGAGAAAACAGTAGCTCCTTTTGATTAAGCACTAAATAGGATGAAGAATAGATAGAAACAGTATTTTATGGAGAAAAATGCATTTCTTTATAATCCACAGGGCTTTAGTTAAATAAAGGTCATCCAGGGGGGGCTTACATCTACTGTAATACTGTGAATTGCAGGTGCTGCATGTGACCAAACAACACGTGTCAATTATGATCTGCTAATATTAGGACCCGGTGTTATAAAAATCTGACAGTGTGATGAAGATTTGGTATCTGCCCAAAATGTTCAGCGCTCTAAATTCCAGTTTTCAATGTTCAGGTGTATTACGCCGGATATTTCCACTATAAAAGAAAAAAAGCCGTAGTGGAGTGTAATGCTCAGCCCCCTGGACAGGACGTGTGTTCTTACCGTGATTTACATACAGGGGACGAGTGGTTCTGTGTGCGTCCACAAGGTTTTCCCTGCAGCTCATATCTTGAGCATTCCAGCAGCGGCAATCACGAAATACTCACCTCTGCTGAGCGAGAGTTTCTAAACAGGTAAGTAGCTAGAAAGGTTGTGGCACCTTAGACGATAAATGGAAAAATAAGTGCAGCGCTCAGACTTGTACTCATGTGAGTGAGAACAAGAAATAAAGTGACAAGATATGATACACCTAAATGAACGGTGATACTAATATTACAATGATGAAGAATATAAAGCAATCAATACGCAGAAGTGAAATATTGTAAAATGAACAGTGCTAGTGAAACACAACGGGATGTGGGACATATGATGAGTGTAAAGAAGATAGAAAAAGTTCTATACTCCGTTTACGGATGGAATGGTTGATATATGGTCCTGATGGACCAGTTGGTAAACCTATAGACACTTCAGAAAAATGGTGATAGAAGAGGTAGGGTACTCTTACCAGCAATGATGGACCCACCTACCGTACGGGCAGTGGGTCAAACGAGCTCATAATCCTTCTGAAGATGTCGCGTTGGATGCGATGGTCAATGAACAATCCCAGATCGCAGGACCGGAGGGAACCGACACCCGGCAACCAGGTCCGAAATCCGTCCACAAAAGAATGATGAATGGATGATCAACAGTATCAAAATATAAAGAAAAAGGTGCTCCATATGGTGCAGATCAACCAAGCATGGTTTATTTGGGCATAAAAAAAACCTTACAAAGATAAGCAAGATTTATCGTATAAAAGTGATTACAAAAAGGAATAAAAATGGGTAAAAGCAATGTGGGAGGCAAAAATGAGCAAGCCCGACGCGTTTCAACTACAAAGGTCTTCAACAGGGGCATCATCTTGCCCCCCTGCCCCACATTGCTAAAGTATTTATAATGTCACAAATGAAGAAGACACGGCGTGTGTTTTACTAGCACTGTTCCACGTTTATATATTTTACATTTTACAATATTTCACTTCTGCGTATTGATTACTTTATATTCATCATTATTGTAAGATTAGTATCACCGTTCATTTAGGTGTATCATATCTTGTCACTTTATATCTTGTTCTCACTCACATGAGTACAAGTGTGAGCGCTGCACTTATTTTTCCACATGT
The DNA here is from genome assembly GCA_037952925.1 of Lithobates clamitans. Taxonomy (NCBI): domain Eukaryota; kingdom Metazoa; phylum Chordata; class Amphibia; order Anura; family Ranidae; genus Lithobates; species Lithobates clamitans. The sequence continues at coordinate 163,532 of JBBGZY010001332.1, read as the reverse complement.
TGTTTGAACTTTGCTTGGGTGTTAGCTGCTTGCATTTTATTATTGTTTTACATATTGGGTTTAGCGCAGTATTTTCTCCTTCTTTTCTCACCTTAGACGATAAAACAAGGCTAACGCTTTCAGTCTTCATAATTTTGTGGCCGGTTTTTATGCTCCTATTTTCTTTTACTTCTTCAGCTGGATAAAGCCCAGTGTATATATACCATAGTTTGTAGACGATATGACTTTCACACAAACCAATCAATATACGCTTATCGGGATTTTTTTTTTTTTTTACCAAAGACATGTAGCAGAATACATTTTGGCCAAAAGGTATGGCGAAATTAGATTTTTTTTATTTTCTTGATTGAAAATGTTTTATAACAGAAAGTGGAAAACATTGAGTTTTTTTTTCAAAATTTTTTTTTTTTTTTGCATTTGTATTGCAAGAAAATGAAAAAACCCAGACCACCAAAAGAAAGTTCTATTTGTGTAAAAAAATGATATAAATGTAATTTGGGTACAGTGTTGCATGGCCGCGCAATTACCAGTTGAAGTAGCACAGTGCTAAATAGCAAAAAATGGTCTGGTCATTAAGGGGGTAAAACTGCCTGGAGGTCAAGTGGTTAAACCATACCTCCCAACTTTTTAAAAAGGGAACAAGGGACACCTATTAGCAAAGGTATGTAGTCATAGGACACACCCCCTGCCACGCCCCCCTTAAAGAAGAATTATACAAAGAAAAGATTAGTTAAACCCACAAATGCTTTTTTTACCACTACTATTCCTTCATACTGGCTTTTGAAATGTACAAATGCAGCAATTTGGAAATCAGATGAAAGATTTTGCACTGGGAAACACTTTTTGAAAGATAAAAAGTGCATTTTATATACAACTATATAGATCGGACCAAAATGAGGGACAAATGAGGCCGAAAAGGGGACAGAGAACCTTGTTCCAAATCAGGGACAGTCCCTCAAAATCAGGGACAGTTGGGAGCTATGGTTAAAGTGTATGTAAACCCTAACAATGAACTTCTTTTGTTTTCCCCCTTTTGGTTTATTCAATACTGTATACAGTTGAAAGTATTTTGTTATACTGTATCTGTTCAATCGAGCAAAAAAAGTACTTTTTGATTCTGCCAGAAATCCAGTGAGCTCTTTTGTGTTCACTCTGCAGGGCTATCTCAAGTAGTGTTATCAGCTCTACCCAATTATCTTCTGTTAGCTACAGAACATCTCCCCCTACATTCATTATGGATACGAGGAGAGAGGGGAAAGTGTTTTGTAGTCCTGTTCTAGGGTGATGGTACAGTGAGTAAGTGTTGTCACCCTAGGAACGAAGAATTGGGTTATTGACAGGATAGTTAGTTGAAAATAAAGGAAAAGGTCTAAAAAAATAAATAAATAAACTAACAGTCACCACATCTAAGGAATGGTAACCTGCAATTTATTTGATTTTTCATCTTTGGTTTAGATACACTTTGGGGCAGAAATGTCTGATCTCCCACTTAGGTTTGTTCAAAGTTATGAGACTGTGCAACCCTACAAACATCCACCCTGATTTCACCCCACCATAACCGTCTGATCAATCATGATAGTAAAGGAAACCATGAAACTGAAATGTGGAAAATTATTGCCATGGCTGCTTTATTTGGGTTTGAAAACAAATATGATAACCTTAAACCTTTAGTATCTATACCATACCTTTAACATTAAATACACAGACCAATATCGCCATTTGAGATGGGACAAACACCCCCCCAACCCCCGTTCGGTTTGCTCCAGAACTTTCGGGCATAGCAAAACAACGAAGCCCATTAAAGTCTATGGGACCCAAACTTAAAAAGTCAAAAGTGCCCATTTTGAAGGCTTATATGCAAGTAATTGGGCATACAAAGGGTATGGGGTCCGAGTACTGCCCTGGGGGACATGTATCAATGCAAAAAACGTTTTTAAAAAAGATCATTTTTAAATGAGCAGTGATTTCATGATGCTTAACGTGAAACAATAAAAATGAAAAATTCCTTTAAATATAGTGCCTGGGGGTCCCCTTAGTCTACCTGTAAAGTGGCGCATCTGTACCATGTATAGAACATATACAGTGTCTTGAAAAAGTATTCATACCCTTGAAATGCTCCACATTTTGTAATGTTACAACCAAAAACGTAAATGTATTTTATTGGGATTTTATGTGATAGACCAACACAAAGTGGCACATTATTGGCTCACTAGGTGAATTTGGTTGAACTTGATGGACTGGTGTCTTTTTTCAACCTGACTAACTATGTAACTTTGAATGAAGATTAGGATGGAAGTCAGGAAGGTGCAAAGAATTCATGGGGAACCACAAATGCCCCCCCCCCCACCCTCCATGCTTCCGGGACCTAACTCATAAATTTGAGCCCACTTGCAGCTTCCGCATTCTGTAACTAGTCCTACCAAGCTGGGTGGGAATTGTGCTGACATGGAGCTTGTCGGAAAAGGAAAATTACACTAAGTATCTGTCATTCAATTTACACTTTGCCCTGACGGCTCCATTTCAGCACAGCTGGGAAATAACTAGCCACACAAGGGAGGGATGATGCTACACACTCCTTAATTCTAGCTAAAAGCAGAAGCCAGAATGCCTTTGCCAAACTCAACTGTCATTAAGGTTGCTTCTATACGGTAATGAGCCATAAACATATATATTGACACCCACTTAGCTGCCTTGCAGATTGTCTCTGGGAACACTCGGCCTGCTTGCACTCACAAGGTTGAGACCCTTCTAGTGGAAAGTGCAGTGATCCCCCTGGCACAGCCAACCCTTTCAACTTGTAGGCCAAGGAGAAGAGCTTCACCAACCAAGAGGCAAAAATTTTGTTGGAAGATGTGAAATCATTATGTGCTCCACCTGGAATGACAAACAGGTGCTCTGACTTCCTAATGCCAGAAGTCGCCTTGATGTAACATTTTAAATCTTGGTCCACATCCGATGGGCTAACTTCTTAGGTACCCTCGAGGAGGAACGTAAGAAGGACAACTTCTTGTGTGATATGGACCCTGAAGGCCACTTAGGCACAAAGTCGAACAGCGGCATGAGTACCACCCTGTCTGGGAAGAACATGAGAAAGGGTTCTTTAAACCCCAAGGCGCTAAATCCGACACTCTTCTGGCTGATGTAATTGCCACCAGGAAAGCAGTTTTCAGCGAGAGGTTTCACAGGGGGCCACTTAGACTGAAGGCATCTGATGCAAAAAAGTCCAACTCCAATGAGGGATCCCACTTCCGGAACAACATTTCCTTAGGGAAGTTTAATCCAAATTGCAGCTTGAGGAACAGTATAAGTGTTGGATGCCCAATGTATGCCGATGAAGGCTAAGATAGTCGAAATGTGGGCCTATAGCGTACTTACGCATAGACCTAAATCACGTCTGAAGAAACTTCAGAACGTGACAGACTTGTGAATAGTCCCTTGTAAAACCTTGATCAGCAGCAATCCTGTGAATTAATGCCATATTCTACTATAAGCACTGTTAGTGCTGTCCTGGCTTGCTTTCGTAAGAGTATTTACAACCTTTACAGGGCACCTGAGATCTATTAACCTCTGCCTCTCAAGACCCAAACCAACAGCTTGAGCCTGTTGGGTGCTGGATGAATGGGACTTTGGAGAAGATTTGATCTCACCAGCAGAGGGAGTGGATACTTGATTAGGAGGAGTAGATAGTACCAAAACCCCTTCGGCCAATCTGGGATCATTACCAGAACTGTCACCTTCCCCCACCACAGCCTCAGCAGGAAGCTGAGAATAGGAGGGAGCAGCAGAAAGGCATAAGCTGTCTTGGAGATCCACTCTGTGATCAGCACCTCCACCCTGATTGCCTGCAGATGCTGGACCCTGGAATAGAACTTTGGCAACTTGGTGTTGACTGGAGATGTGAACAAGTGTACCTCTGGAAGAAATGACCAAGCTCTGTTAGTTCTTGAAAGACTTGCGACAGTCTGGACCATTTATTGTCATCCAGGATTGTCCTGGACAAATAGTTTGTCTGAAGATTCTTCTGACAGGACACAAAGGCCGAAGATAGCTGCAGAAGATTGACTTGGACCGACTCTAGGATCAGAGAAACTTTCTTCAGGAGGGAAAGACTGAGTGCCCCCTTGTTATCGGATGTAGGCCATAGTCATTGTGCTATCTAACTTCACCAGGACAGGTCCACTCCGGATGAGGTGACCGAAGGATAGGATGCCGCTCTTAACTCCGGGATATTGGAAACCATCTTGGACCTTTAAAAAAAGGTTTTGGTCCTTGTGACGAACGTGGGTGTCAGTTTCATGCCCTCCTCGCTAACTTGCAACGAAGGACCGGCCAACCTCACACCACGCTGTCACTTCCGTAACAATGCCACTCTAAGCTGCGCCCAGCACAATGATTTTCCAGCTTGCAGGACCACAATCTAGGTGAGAGCAGCCTGAGAGTGATTGTCACTGGGCTAATTACACAATTAACCCTTTAACTGCCACCACCCCTGTTTAAAAGACCAAGCCGGGGGAGACTCGTAATTTTAGCAATACCAATTATAATTTTAGAAGTGTCTGCCACACACGCTGCCACCACAGACAGGTCTGCTCAGAGTCTTACTCTACAACAGTAGCGCCCTTCAAGAGACAGGTTCGTTTATAGCTTGCATTAAGAGCTTTAGAGACAAGGTTAACACTTTTCAACATAAAGGTTTATTATGAAAAGGTCAAAGTTGATGCAAATAAAACATTTACAGAAAAAAGATGTTTCAAAAGATAAAGACAATATACAGCCACAAAGGAATAAGGTAGAATTGGGAAAGAAGAATACTTGCAATTAATGTCCGAGGGTTGATCAGAGTTCGATCGATGAGCTAGGTAATTGGTTCTCAACTTGGCAGATGTTTCTTCTTGGATGGTAAAAGGAGAACTGCCCATTGTCTTGGCAATCTCCTCTTTTCTGTCAAATCTAAGGGGATGTTGACAGCGACCAGTAACCAATCGTCTGGTCATCTTGTTTAGGGGTTGGTTGCTGGGAGGTGTCTACATTCATGACCACGTCCCAGGTAGATTTTGTGATACATATTCATATATCTGCATCTATAGTGTTTACAGACTGCAAATATCCATATTATTATTCAGCGTGAGATCTCCTCCAAAACAAATATAAACATGTTATGTCTATAATGTCGAGTCCACATAGGAGGAATAAGGGGTACCAGTGGTTTCCCATATGACCTGACATAGGGATGTCTGGACTTGAAACGTTACATATTATCTGAGGAAACTAAATATGTTCATATTATGGCTGTGCTATTACTAAGTCGGAAGTTATGAAACATGCTGAAATTTCATAATTATTCCACTGTTTTAAGTTGGATGTGTATTCAGACATTTTACAACCAGGGCCTGTTAGGTCTCTGAAGGGAGAGGGTGACAGTTTTACAAGAGGCCTGAACACTCTGCCCTTTCAACAAAATGTTTTTTACTGACCTAGCCTGGTTCTGTTTTCGCTGTTGAGATAACCTTTTCTGTTGAACTTAAAAACTTTGAATTCCTAAGACAAGGGAGGAGGGAGGATGTAGTTCAGATTTCTCTGTAATGTACATGGTTAGCTGTCATGGCTGCTTCCACACAACATGGCAGCTAGCTACAGCTTTTCATGCTCAGTACGGGATATCGTTACAGTCCTGAGCTCATTGCTTCGAAAATATGGCTTCCCAACTACTTTGCGGGTATCTGACTGCATCACCAGCCATTAGAAGAAAATTACATCGCAGGAGACTCCACGTCTCCAACCACAAGTTTAGGCATGCTTCCATACAGGGCATGCCTAAACTTGTGGGAGGAGGGAGGATGTAGTTCAGATAGTTCAGATTTCTCTGTAATGTACATGGTTAGCTGTCATGGCTGCTTCCACACAACATGGCAGCTAGCTACAGCTTTTCATGTTCAGTACGGGATATCGTTACAGTCCTGAGCTCATTGCTTCTAAAATATGGCTTCCCAACTACTTTGCGGGTATCTAACTGCATCACCAGCCATCAGAAGGAAATTACATCGCAGGAGACTCCACGTCTCCAACCACAAGTTTAGGCATGCTTCCATACAGGGCATAATCCATATCTTCTGACCTAGGCCCTCTGACTGCCACTGGTCCAGAAACCTGACTTGAAAGTTCAACTGAGTTTACCTGACCTGCTGGAGGGAGGAGATTTCTGCAGCCCAATCTCAGATGTGAAGGATGAAAGATTTCCCATATATGGCCTGAAATGCTTGCCTCTTTGGACAAAGCTGTGCCTATGTCCAAAGAGGAGCCACCAAGTGCCCATAAACCATGTATGGGTGGCATAATCTCCAAAATACCAGAAAGCAACCTGACATGGAGTTCTTCGCTGACATCTTGGATTATGTGCTGGCTTTCCAATTTTTCTTGGGCTCCCAGCCAGAAATGCACAAGCTAACCTCTCTGGAGTGGGCGTGGAAACTGACTCTTGAACTTGAATGGTCCAGTCAAATTACAGACCTAAATCCAATTGAGAATCTGTGGCAAGACTTGAAAATTGCTGTTCACAGACGTTCTCCATCCAATCTGACAGGGCTTGAGCTATTTCACAAAGAAGGATGGGCAAAAATGTCACTCTTTAGATGTGCAAAGCTGGTAGAGACATCCCCAAAAAGACTTGCAGCTGTAATTGCAGTGAAAGGCGGTTCTACAAATTTTTTGGGGTGCCATACAAATGCACCCTGCACTTTTCACATAATTATTTGTAAAAACATTTTGAAAACCATTTATTATTTTCCTTCCACTTCACAGTTATGAGCCACTTTGTGTTGGTCTATCGGATAAAATCCCAATAAAATACATTTATGTTTTTGGTTGTAACATGACAAAATGTGGAAAATTTTAAGGGGTGTGAATACTTTTTCAAGGCACCGTATGTAGGAGGATTTGTTTAATCTCCGTGTATCACCTGAGGCCAGTCACTTCACTGGGTATATGGAAGGGATTACGACCACTTGAAGGCAGCAGCACTTTCTGCTGGAAAAAAAAAATAGTATGAATGTGGAGAGGCACCGGCCGGGTGATGCATTAATAGGTGGAGTTCACTGACAGCACACTTTAAAGAGGCTTGGTGTAAATATCTATATCTGATATCCAGAGGGCCACTGGGGATGCTGGTAATCACTGTAGTAGACCACGCTATATACAGTCGGCTCTGTGATCTTCCGGGTGATGCCTCTCTGTTTCCCCTCTGCACACTGAACACAAAGGGGTTGCTCACTTGGCACCTCCATCATTCAGAGAACGCCTTGTATTTTTTATTCAATGAATACAAGGTGTTCTCTGATTGAACCAAATGGAAACTGTGACATCACCCACCTCTCCTTTCCATCCACAGTGGCCCTCCTGATATTGGATATGGATACGTATGTCAGGCCAAGTTGGCTCAATGTAAGTTTTGCAGAAAAGTTCATTCCTGGAGTTCTGCTGTAAAGATCAAATATTTGGCGTGCCGGTTCAGTCATTTGAACTCTATCTTTATTTTTATTTTTGACAGCTCTGTCTCCGATAAGGTGATTTCATCAGCCCTCCTAGGTCTTGTAGTCCAGCCCCAGAAGAGAACCAGAGGTAAGACCAGAAACCCCAACCCAACGAAGAGCAGAATTCTGAAGATGGAACAAGACCCCAGCTATTGTTCTCAGCAACCAATTAGAATTCTGATTTATTTTGAATGTTTGGATTGGAATGTTTGCAGTAGGGAATTGATCCCCCTGAGCTCCAATTTCTATTAATAAATCAGTGGACATACCATTTAAAGTTAAAAAAATATATATCTATCTAGATATAGATATCTATATATAGATATAGATATAGATATCTATATATAGATATATCTATATCTATAAATAGATCTATCTATCTATCTATCTATCTATCTATCTATCTATCTATCTATCTATCTATCTATCTATCTATCTATCTATCTGTGTATATATATATATATATATATATATATATATATATATATATATATAGGGGCGTCCCTAGGGGGTGGCTTTTGGGGCTATAGCCCCGAATCTGGGGCCCATAGCCCCGAGTCTCCGCAGGGGTACCCAAGGGGAGGGGAGGTTCTCTGGGGACCCTGATGTAAGTGGATGGCTCTCTGGGGACCTTGATTTTAAGGGAGAGGCTCTCTGGAGACCTTGATTTTAAGAGGGAGGCTCTCTGGGGACCCTGATTTAAGGGGGAGACTCTCTGGGGACCCTGATGCAAGGGGGAGGGTCTCTGGGGACCCTGATTTTAAGGGGGGGGCTCTCTGGGGACCCTGATTTAAGGGGGAGACTCTCTGGGGACCCTGATTTAAGGGGGAGACTCTCTGGGGACTCTAATGTAAGGGGGGCTCTCTGGGAACCCTGATGTAAGTAGGGGGCTCTCTGGAAACCCTGATGCAAGGGGGGGGCTCTCTGGGGACTCTGATGTAAGGGGGAGGCTCTTTGGGGACTCTGATGTAAGAGGGGGGCTCTCTGGGGACCCTGATGTAAGTGGGGGGGGGCTCTCTGGTGATATATACACACACACATGTATATTACTGTAATATACATGTGTATGCCGGCCCAAGCGTATGACTTTCTTTACTACGCTGCTATTGGCTCTAGCCCCAGATCTTTTGTAGACCTAGCAACGCCCCTGTGTATATATATATATATATATATATATATATATATATATATATATATATATATGTATATATATATATGTATGTATATGTGTGTAGCACCCTCCTAGGTGGGTGCTAGGATTAGATAGATAGATAGATTCAGTGTTGGCTCACTGTGTTTGTGGAGCTGTGTTTTGATAGGTAAATTTAGCTTGTCATACTGTAGTTAGTGTGGCTGTAATTGTTGTGTTAGGTCAATTTAGTTTCTTACTGTACTCACTCAGTGCAGCCTGCATTTAACTAGTTAGGTCTGCTCAGTGTTCTCAGCTGCTGCTAGTCTGTTTACTCAAACTGCTTTCCAAAAAAGCTGTGAGAACTTTCCAGGTCATAGCCCAAAGATGGCCATAGAAGGCTTTTTTTTCATTCAGCCAGCAGGCCAACAAGCGAGTTGATTGAGGAGTCACAAACCTACCCACTCCCCCCCGTTGGGACGTATTCTGACAGTGGCACTCCAGTGGGAGCTCCTCAGCTGTGGTGAGATGCTAGACCTGCAGAGATCTCAGCACATGAGAGATAGTAGAAAAGCTAAGGTGGTTTTAAACCCCCCCCCCCCCCCCCCTCCAGCATCCACAAAAAAAAACAAGTTTCAATTTTGTATGGATTGACTCTTTATTCACAATAATAATTAATACTATTGATAAATTTGTTTCAGAGGTCAAAAATATCTGTAAACCCGGCTTATCAAATCCAGAACCGGCAGGGTATTATTACCAGGACAAGTGGAATTCCCTCGTCTGCAGGAACCAGAATTTCCCCACACCTGCTAACGTCACGTCCTGTCTGAAGGGGAAAGTCGTGTACATGTTTGGGGACTCAACGCTGCGGCAATGGTGGGAATACCTGGTGGATTTTATTCCATGTAAGTCGTGTGCTCAGTAAATATTTTACTTTCCATGATTTCCTTCTAGATTTCCCAAACTCACTTTACTATACGTTTCTAGTCATCTATGAAGAGATTTCAACCTGTAGGCAGGTGCCGTCTACTTTCTCCACTGCAGGCTAGTGCTCAGTCGCACCAGCATTGCAGTTAGGTTGGGAGTCAAGAAGATCATGGTTCCTCTATGGTTTCCTGGGTCACTGGGGGAACTATCCAATCGGATGCTGTCGCCCCATGTGACTCAGTTGGCCGTCTTGGGTGAGGCAGTGTCTATTTAAGACCTTGACTCCCAGGCTTGGCACGCATTTTGCATGTGGGCAGTGAGGGACAGGTCACCCATCTGTTAGGGACAGTATTAGCAGCAGGGAGAAGTTCCAGATGAGTAGGAAAAGAGCAGGGACAGCCATCCTTCCTGGAAGCCTCCCTGATGCTGTCGCCCCATGAGACTCAGGTGGCCATCTTGGGTCAGGTAGAGTCTGTTAAAGACCCTGGCTCCCAGGCTTGGTTACACTCTTTGTCGCCGGGTAGTTGTGCTTTGTTGGACTTTACCTTCAATACAGTTCTGTTTCTGCAACTGCACTCTGTGTGTTCACTGCCGCCACAACACGCTGCACCTCCTCACAGGCCTTTCTCCCATGTGATGACTCTCAGGCCATACTGCTCTTCCTTCAAAAGTATCTCCCACTGACATAGGTCCCACAATTCGCTGCATCTATTCTACGCTTATCACATAAGAGGATGGTCGGGTGGGCAAGTATCGATGGAAAGGGGGGGCACTCTGGAGCTTGTATATTTCCAGCTTAGAGGAAACAATAATGAGCCAACATCTCCAAGTCTGATGTATCTCAGCAAGAAGGATAAGGACTAAACAAGATTTTAAAAACCATCTCACCTATTGAGAGCAGCTGGAAAGTATGTGTCTGCCACTGCCATAAACATGAGCTGGTCTCTCGATGTGGGCAAAAACACCCAAGATAAGAAGATTTTTGCCTCAACATTCCCAATAACCCCAACACTAAAATGACATATCTCTGTACCCCCAACTCTGACTCCCTGTAACCCCAACTCTAATACTAACTCTACCTGTAATGCTAACACTAATCTTCCCAGCACTAGCCCTCACTGTTTACCCCAACCTTAACACTTCCCCTTCCTGTAACTCCAATTTTAACACTAACCATCCATGTAATGTAACACTAACTATCCCTGTAGCTTCAACACTAAAACGAAATCTCCCTATAGCCCCAGCCCTAACACTAGCCCATTATGTAACCCCAACCCTAAATATCCATGTAACCCAGCACTTTCCTTTACTGTAGCTCTAACATTAACCATCCATGTAACTTTTAGGAACCATGAATCAGACTGAGACAGTAGTATAGTTAAATCACACTTGTTTAATAATAATAATAAAAAGGTAAACAGAGTAAGCGTGGTCAAAACAAGCCAGAGTTCAGTAACCGAATCGGGTAGTCAGCCAAGCCAATGTCAGAGAGCCAGAGATAAACGTAGTAGTAAAGCAAGCAGGATCAGGAGCCAGAAGGAACATCAGCCAAGCAAGTCTTCAACAGGAACGCAGTAGAAAGTCTCTGTGATGTTGACAAAAGCGAAGGCAGAGATCAAGCGGGCTGGACGGCTTTAAGTAGGCAGGACTGACAAGCAGAATCAACAACAGCTGGGTAACTGTAGAGAGAGATGGGAGCTGGCAATTAGCCGACAGCTGAGCGGCCAGCTCAGAGAAGGAAGGGCTGAGCCCAGCCCTGACAGTAACCCTAACCTTAAAACTAACCCTCCCTGTGACCCCAACACTAGCGCTCACTGTTTACTCCATCTATAGCATGAACCCTCCCTGTAACCCCAATCCTTACACTAACTCTCCCTGTACTTCAACTCTGTCACTAAACATCCATTTAAGCTAACCCTATCACTAACTATCCCAGTACTGTAAAAACTAACCCTCCCTGTAACTCCAGTCCTAACACTAACCCTTTATGTAACCCCAACCATCCATGTAATCTGAACACTAACCCTCCCTTTAACTCTAATACTAACCATCCACTTCAACCTTTAAAAAGTCCATGTAACCCCATCCCTAACACCAACCCTACCTGTGACTCCAACATTTTTGTAACCCAACCCTAACACTTTCTTCAGTGCAAACTCTAATACCAACACTCAACCCCAACACTAAACCTCCGTCAAGGACACATGCTCATGGCAACTCACTAACTTGAGCGAGGACCTTGTTTGTTGGAGGAGGAATGAGGCGAGAGCTTATTTAGGGAAAGTAAAATCTGCTGTGATACAATTATCACTGTCTGCAATGCTGCTGGCCACACCTGAAAGGAAATTTACCCAAATCTAGTTGACTGAACATACACAGGGAGATACAAATCTTGAATTCAATCTGGGGTTGTGGATCAGTGATTTGTTTGTCCGAAATTCCGATGGAAAATGTCCGATGGAGCCTGCACACGGTTGGAATTTCCGACAACAAGCTCCCATTGAACATTTGTTATCGGAAATTCCGACCGTGTGTACGCGGCATAACAGGTTTTCTTCTAAGATTGTCCTGTATTTGGCTCCATCCATCTTCCCATTATCTCTGACCAGCTTTCCCGTCCCTGCTGAAGAAAAACATCCCCACAACATGATGCTGCCACCACCATGTTTCACGGTGGGGATGGTGTATTCAGGGTGATGTGCAGTGTTAGTTTTCCACCACACATAGTGTTTTGCTTTTAGCCTGAAAAGTTCAATTTTGGTCTCATCTGACCAGAGCACCTTCTTCCACATGTTTGCTGTGTCCCCCACATGGCTTCTCGCAAACTGCAAACAGGACTTCTTATGATTTTCTTTCAACAATGGCTTTCTTTTTGTCACTCTTCCATAAAGGCCAGATTTGTGGAGAGCACAACTAATAGTTGTCCTGTGGACAGATTCTCCCACCTGAGCTGTGGATCTCTGCAGCTCCTCCAGAGTTACCATGGACCTCTTGGCTGCTTCTCTGATGAATGTTCTCCTTGCCCGGCCTGTCAGTTTAGGTGGACGGCCATGTCTTGGTAGGTTTGCAGTTGTGCCATACTCTTTCCATTTTCGGATGATGGATTGAACAGTGGTCCGTGAGATGTTCAAAGCTTGTTTTTTTTTTTTTTTTTAACCCAACCCTGCTTTAAATGTCTCCACAACGTAATCCCTGGCCTGTCTGGTGTGTCCATTGGCCTTCATGATGCTGTTTGTTCACTAAGGTTCTCTAACAAACCTCTGAGGGCTTCACAGAACAGCTGTATTTATACTGAGATTAAAATTACACACAGGTGGACTCTATTTACTAATTAGGTGACTTCTAAAGGCAATTGGTTCCACTAGATATTAGTGAGGGATATCAGAGTAATGGGGGCCGAATACAAATGCACGCCACACTTTTCACATAATTATTTGTAAAAAAAAATTAAAAACCATTTATCATTTTCCTTTTACTTCCCAATTATGTGCCACTTTGTGTTGGTCTATCACATAAAATCCCGATAAAATACATTTACATTTTTGGTTGTCACATGAAAAATGTGGAAAATTTCAAGGGGTATGAATACTTTTTCAAGGCACTGTACATTTTTCCAAGCTGGGTCAATGTAACTGTGTAATATTAGCCATGCTTGGAAATCCTCTATAGTTTCGAGGGACACCAAATATCATGGTTCCGCAGCATCAGGGATTCTCAACTCTACATAAGTTGCACAGGAATTTCATTTTTAATATAATCTATATAATTATAATCTTGATTTTTTTTATAATGTTTTTCCTTTTGGTATTGGTTGCAGCTCTTCAGAGGGTGGACCTCCATGTGAGTTACGCTCCCGGACCCCTGCTGGCCACGGATACAGAACATGGTTTTCTTTTGCAATGGCGGGCACACCAGAGACCCCTTAGCATGAAGCGCACCCGGCTGCAGGAACTGAAGTACATCGCCAATGAGCTGGATGGCATGGGAGGAGGGGACGACGGATTGGTGATCGTTATAAACTGCCTGGCTCATTTTATCTTCCTCCCGGTCGATGTATATTTGAGAAGGATGATCATTATCCGCGATGCTGTGGCCCGGCTACTGGAGCGAAGTCCAATGACCAAGGTCATAATTAAGTCTGGGAACACGGGGTTTCTGTTTATCCACGGCAGCGACTGGTTATCCCTGCAGCTGGACACGGCGATGAGGGCCGTGTTTTCAGGACTCCCGGTTACCATACTGGACGCCTGGCAGATGACCTCCTGCCACTACCTGCCAAAACACATCCATCCAAAGAAGATCATTATAGAGCACATGGTGGACCTAATGCTGTCCTTTATCTGTCCCAAATAACAGGTCAAAACCGTCCATTGCTTCCCAGTAAAGCAGCTTTAATAAAGAGGTGAAAAGGGCTTTACCTTTGGTCCCACCAAAAAAGGAACCGACTGGAGATTGAAATGTGCTAATTGAGATCAGGTGGTCAAAGATCGATCCCAAAATTGTCACCAAAGTACAAAATAACAAGAAGGTTCTTGGTTGACATCTGTCAGCTATTGGAGGGGACCAATCAGCATGGTTGGATCTGTCAGATAATACAGGACTTCACTGGATACAAATATTTATGTCTGTGTTTCATTGACGAGTAAAGCTGGCCATATACACTAGTGGATTTTCAAACAAATGTTCTTATGAACAAAATTTCTCAGTAAAAAAGACTTGACAAATGTTGTTTGAAAGTGCTTCGAAAATTGTGTTTGCTTTTAACCCCTTCCCACACGCTGTACTGCTGTGGCCAAAAGTTTGGAGAATGACACAAATATTAATTTGTCTGCTGCCTCCGTCAGATGAATTGCAATTAACTGCAAAGTCCCTCTTTGCCATGGACTTAATCCCATTAAAAACATTTCCACTGTATTTGTGAAGAAGGCTTCAGGGCGCCCAAGAAAGTCCAGCAAGCACCTGGACCGTCCGTCTCCTACAGTTGATTCAGCACCGGGGCACCACCAGTGCAGAGCTTGCTCCGGAATGGCAGCAAGCAGGTGTGAGTACATCGGCACACACAGTGAGGAGAAGACTTTTGGTGGATCACCTGGTGTCAAGAAGGGCATTAAAGAAGCCACTTCTCTATAGTCAAAACATAAGGGACAGACTCATATTCTGCAAAAGGTACAGGGATTGGACTGCTGAGGACTGGGGTAAAGTAATTTTCTCTGATGAATCCCCTTTCCGATTGTTTGGGACATCCATAAAAAACCTTGCCTAGAGAAGAAAAGGTGAGCACTAACATCAGTCCTGTGTCATGCCAACAGTAAAGCATCCTGAGACCATTCATGATTACTTCTCAGCCAAGGGAGTGGGCTCACTCACTATTGTGCCTAAGAACACCGCCATGAATAAAGAATGGTCCAAAAACATCCTCCGAGAGCAACTTCTCCCAACCATCCAAGAACAGTTTGGTGAATAACAAAGCCTTTTTCAGCATGATGGAGCACCTTGCCATAAGGCAAAAGTGATAACTTAAGCCTCGTACACACGCTTATTTTTTCATACGACCGAACATCCGTTTTTTGTGGCATGCTAGTCTTATGTCGAAATTGAACAGGTCACTCACAATACGAATATTTTCGTTCCTCAGATTACAATGTCATAAGTGTGTTGAATAGTTTTATATGTATTCTTTCGTTTCTGAGCATGCGTAGTCTTGCTCTTACAATTTTGTTTGTACAAAAAACGTACTAATGAAACGAAAATCGGACGTTGAGTTTACATCCGACAAAAATGTTATATTTTGCATGTCTAGCTTTTGTCTGATGAAAAAGCAAAATCGGCTGTCGAAAGCACCATACTAACGATCCAAAAATCGGCAGACAGGTCGTGGTATTAATTTTTGCATCCGAGTTTTGTATCGTGTGTATGGGCCTTGAGTGGCTTGGGGAACAAAATATGGAAATTTTGGATCCAGGGCCAGGAAACTCCCCAAACCTTAATCCCAGTAAGAACATGCGGTCAATCCTCAAGAGGCGGGTGAACAAAAAAACCTGCACAAATTCTGACAAACTCCAAGAATTGATTATGGAAGAACGGGCTGTCATCAGTCAGGATGTGGCCCAGAAGTTGATTGACGGCATGCCATAGCGAACTGCAGAGGTCTTGAAAAAAGAAGGGTCATCACTGAAAATATTGTCTCTTTGCATAAACTTCATGTAGTTGTCAATAAAAGCCTTTGACACTTATGAAATGCTTGTAATTATGTGTCAGTATACCATAGTAACAACTGACAAAAAGATCTAAAACACTGAAGCAGCAGACTTTGTGAAAATTAATATTTGTGTCATTCTCAAAACTTTTGGCCACGGGTGTACACATATATGCAGCCTCAAGGAAGTGAGTCTTTATCTGTGGGGCCACATACATGCGCGGCTGTGTTTGTGCTAAGAGCGTTCTGCACAGTGTGCACCATGCAGACAGTCTGAGCTCCTGATCCGCTACTAATGATCGGGCACCAGGGGATCAGTTCCTGATCACTATGAGAGCCTTTGATTGGCTATCATAGTGATCAGCCACTGTACAGGAAACATTTTGTCTGTGGTCAATGGTGGGAAAAATGCCTGAAATCTCTGGTCAGTGGGGGAAAAAAATGTCCGCTATTGTTATCAGTGGTAAAACAAAACCATTGGTAAACACTGGGGTGAAATGTGAGACATTGTTACTTAGTAGAATAAAGAGAGAACAGTGCTCAGCGAGGAGCAAGGGAGCGCCAGAGGTGGATAGCTGGTCACTGGTGCTCAGCAGTAGAACAAAGGGACAATGGTGGAACTAAAGATTAATGCGGTGACAATAGGTTTGGTCAGGGGGGTAGTTGGGAGGAGTGAGGTGGACTGGTGGGCAGTGGAGGGGGGGGGCAGGGGGGTAGTAGGAGGGCAGTAAGGTGGACAAGGACAGTGAAGTGGACGGGAGGTAGTTGGAGGGCAGCAGGATAGACAAGACGATAGTTGGGGGGCAGTGGGATGGAGGGGGGGCAGTGGGGTGGACTGGTTGGTAGTAGGGTGGGTGGACAGGGGGAAGTTGGGGGGGCAGATGGGGTGGAGGTGATAGTGTGGTGCAGAGGGGGGGGGGGTTGGGGGGGTAGTGGGGTGGAAAAGGGGATGGTTGGGCAGTGGGGTGGACTGGTTGGTAGTAGGGTGGACAGGGGGAAGTTGGGGGGGGCAGAGGGGTGGAGGTGATAGTGTGGTGCAGAGGGGGTGGTTGGGGGGGTAGTGGGGTAGAAAAGGGGATGGTTGGGGGGTAGTGGAGTGGAGAAGGGGGTAGTTGGGGGGCACTGTGTGGAGAGGGGGTAGTTGGCGGGCAGTATGGTATAATAGGGATAATTGGGGCAGTGAAATGGACAGCAGGGCAGTGGGGTAGACTGAGGGCGTAGTCAGGTGGACAGTGGGGGTAATTGGATGGAGAGGGCGTAGTTGGGGAGGGGCAGTGGGGTGGAGAGGGGGTTAGTTGGGGAGTAGTAAGGTGGGAAGGGGGTATTTGGGGGGCAGCTGGGTGGAGAGGTGGGTACTGGGGTCAGTGGTGATGAATACCTGGATCCTGCTGTCCACTTGTGAAGGATGTGTGGAGCACCCTCTGCTGAGGTTACCATGGATGGCTCCTCCCACATGTTCAGGATTGGGTACATTTTCTGTTCCTGCTGGGCCCCTCCCACATGTTCAGGATTGGTTGCACTCTCTGCTCCTTTTGCTGGGCTCCTCCCACATGTTCAGGATTGGTTGCACTCTCTGCTTCTTCTGCTGGGCTCCTCCCACATGTTCAGGATTGGTTGCACTCTCTGCTCCTTCTGCTGGGCTCCTCCTACGTGTTCAGAATTGGTTGCACTCTCTGCTCCTTCTGCTAGGTTCCTCCCTCGTGTTCAGGATTGGTTGCACCCTCTGTTCCTTCTGCTGGGCTCCTCCCACTTGTTCAGGATTGGTTGCTCTCTCTGCTTCTTCTGCTGGGCTCCTCCCACATATTAAAGCTTGGTTGCACTCTCTGCTCCTTCTGATGGGCTCCTTCCACTTGTCCAGGTTTGGTTGCACTCTCTGCTCCTTCTGCTGGGCTCCTCCCATATGTTCAGGATTGGTTGCACTCTCTGCTCCTTCTGCTGGGCTCCTCCCATGTATTCAGGATTGGTTGCATATTCTGCTCCTTCTGCTGGGTCCCTCCCACACATAGGGCAGTTGTCAGGGAGAAGCTGGGGGGTCCTTCAGCTGCTACCAGTCTGTCCAGACAGGTGCCTGACATTTTTGTACACTAACATCCATTTCATGTGTTCTCTGAACAGCTGTGAGGACAGAAGTCGGCACCAGCGAAGTGCAGCAGGGTGTAGTCTCAGGACTGGGGAGAAAAGGGGCCGAGCCTTGGTGCCAGGCACTGTGGGCACCTAGTACTCCCTCTGTGCAGCAAACTTGTATGACACGTTCCTGAGCACTGCACTCTATACAGTCCATTATGTGTACTGGATTAGCTGCAAGGGAGACATTGGGGGTCTAATAGGAGAAAGAGAACCTGTCACCTGCCCATACTATCACATAAGGGGTTTAAATGAGAAAAAATAACTGCTTCCCTACCAGGCCAATTTTGACATTTTTTTACATACATGTTAAATCAGCATTTTCCTGCTAAAAAGGCAACTGCAACCATGATCCAGATATAACCACTTCCACCTATCTACATCCTAAGGGGTGGAAGTGGTTAAAACACATGGAGTGCAATTTTCAGATCTCAATGGATTCAGCTAAAAAAATAAATCACTTTACAGGCATACTATAGACACCCCCCAGGTACGATATTTAAAGGAATATTTCACTTTTTTTTCACTTTAAGCATCATTAAAATCACTGCTCCCGAAAAAAACGTCCGTTTTTGAAACTTTTTTTTGCATTGATACATGTCCCCTGGGCAGGACCCGGGTCCCCAAACCCTTTTTAGGACAATAACATATTAGCCTTTAAAATTAGCACTTTTGATTTGGAACGTTCGAGTCCCATAGACTTTAATAGGGTTCTAAAGTTCATGCAAACTTTCGGTCCATTCGCAAGTTCTGGTGCAAACCAAACTGGGGGTTGTTCGGCTCATCCCTACTCAGGGTGCAGGAATGTATCGCAGAAGATTCCAGAAGGACTATACACCCCATCATGCACTCTGCTGGCACACAGGTATGAGGTCACTGGCTGGTGAATAATCACGGGGACAAACAATGTTCAGAACACTGGAAGGTACGAAACTTTCTGGTAACAGTTCACATCGCTACATCCTCCCCCCGCTTGAAAATCTTTGGTCCCCAAAGACAGGGCAGGACCCAATCGCTTTACTGCATGAGCTAGTCAGTCATTTGTCTACTAATCTAGAGGTGGTAACAGCTAATAACTAGCTTAATAAAGGATCCTCTGATAATAAACTATATACATCAGTAGAGGATGAAATCACATTGAGTTTATGACAGGCCAAAAGTAGATCTGTGGCCCACCCAGTAGTGTCAAGGTCATAGATCAAGGGTGGATCAAGGTCATCCCTTACCACAGATTCAGTAAGGGAGGCAAGTGCTTGTGTGGGCCGATGAGTAGTGGGTATGAGTTCATCAGAGCTTTCTCCAAGGGTCTCATAGGTCAACCCCTTTGGGGGACATATTTCCCGTCTCAGGCGAGAGCACATATCTTCCACAGAGTCAGGTTCCTGTTCTGTCTCCCAATGGCTACGTCCATCTTTTGGTTCAGGCTCTGTTTCTAACTCGGGTTCCATTTCAAGTTCTGGTTCAGTTACAGGTTCTGGTTAAATTACAGATTCTGGTTCAGGGGTCACCTCTCCTTCAGTTCTTTCAATGTGAGGGAGGGGCGCACCGACCAGAGCAGGTACTTCACTGAAGTCCAGCTTGACTTCTTCAGCTTCAAACAGTGGACCAGAAGCTATGGCCTCAGTATCAGGCAGGCAAGGACCTGCCTCTAAACAGTCTTCTGGTTCAATTGCAGGATCTAAAGGATCATCTCCCACTGAGTGGACCCACAACCAATCTAACGGTACTTTCTCATCATCTTTTTCCTCTTCTTGGAAGGTAGGGGTATATGGTGTTCTTTTCTAAGACCTCAGTACTGGAGGCTGAGATGGTTTGGAATGTGGGACAGAGGGTACCCATACAGCCTCTGAGATAGGCAATAGGTGGTTCCGATGCCAAGTTTTTAATGGCCCAGTCTTCCCTTCTGGTCTGATCTGATATATCCTGGAATCCTGGTAGTGGTTGGCAAACAATGTAGGGTTGTGAATGCCATTGATCTGATAATTTATGTTTCCCTGGCACTCCTAAATTGCGTAACAACACCCGATCATCAGGTTGCAGATCCTGAACACTCACTTCAAGATCAAAGTTCCTTTTGTTCCTTTGCTCTCTGATGTGAGAGGCTTCCTTTGCTCTTTCGTAGGCTACTTTAAAATCCTTAGACAAAGGATAAACAACAAAGGCGCCTCTTAGTAAGATCGTAAAAATTTAATGATACAATTCCATTAGTACACTCACATGTAAAGACTGTGTAGTCCGGCATAGGTAGAGTCAGTAAAGGCCATGTCCGTGCTCACAAATAAAGGAAAGCCTGGTTCCTCAACGCTGCCTGCTGATGTTATGCCGACTTCCGGGTTTCGATTGTGGATCGCTGTCCAGAACGAGGCTTGGTCAGGCAGTCGAATGGAAGGCTGGAGCGCAGATCAGGTGTTGGCACTGTACTGCAGAACGAGGCTTGGTCAGGCAGTCGAATGGAAGGCTGGAGCGCAGATCAGGTGGTGGCACTGTACTGCAGAATGAGGCTTGGTCAGGCAGTCGAATGGAAGGCTGGAGCGCAGATCAGGTGGTGGCACTGTACTGCTGTAGCTTTACAGCGTAAAGCTTTAACTAACTCCATAGTAAGTTGTAAGATGATTAGGCTTAACCATATATGGTAGAACAAGAACTAATTAGCGAAATAAAGTACCATTTTGTACCAGGCACGCTATCTGTGTTTCCTCAGCCAATAGAAGCGTTATAGCTATATTATTGTAGGTATTAGGAGGGGGGATGTACATCTCTTTGTATGATTCTTACTGCATCTTTTGGCTTGTAAGCATCATCCATTTGTGTGACACATCTGAAATAAATTGTCTGCTTTTCAATACATCTGGAGTTCGACTGATCACAAGAGGAGAGTATTCCTAACATTTTTGGTCCTCCGAGCCAGAACCAATAGGTGCATTTTGGGTCAGATGGTCCCGACAAAAACTTTGGTGAGTATTGGACCTCAAAGCTCACTGAGAATTAAAAGTCCCCCCACTCAACGTTAGTGGTGAAATAGGGGCGGGGGCCTGAGACCCAGATCCACTGTCTGGTTTTGAACTTCGTGATCCAGTCCCCCTGGTGTTTGAGAGGTAAGATAATGTAACTTATTCTTAATTCTCTCTAAGAGTCTTTTCTTTCTCTTTCTGTTTGATTCTGGTTTAATGTGTTGTAATTGCCGACACTGGTATTGATTGTATAATATCTTAATAATCCAGTGTGCGAAGACAGAGACCCTTGGGAGCGTTGTCTAAGGTAAAAAATTGCGTTACCCGCTGTCCAGGACAAATAAAAAAAAGAGTTGAGGTATACCGAACGTCAGAGGGTGAATGCCTGACGTCATTGTCGGAGGTGGATTGCCCGATGATGTAAGCGCTTAAGTGATCTAGAAAGATCACAAGACTAACTTTCTTCTGTGTGTTTAGTTTCTCCTTTCTCATGTTTAACCTTTCTGTTGATGCTGTAACCTTATTGAAAAGAAAAAAAAAACAACAGTACTGTAGAGACAAGTTAATTATTTTTTGATTCTCCCTATAGTGTGGGGAGTGATGATATTTTTACTCTTCTTGTATTCCTATTGTTACCGTGGGCCGAGGGTCACTATCTCAGTGTTTTATAGGTAAATGAGAGACACGTCTGGCGCTGACAATGGGGATTAGTCTCTGTAAAAGAATGTTTTGTGCTTGCTTATGAGGCTGCTGTGTTCCTAATGTGCCAAGTGGGAGACTGGAACTCCTCTTTAAGGACACAGGGCTTTATAGGGAAGTTTGGATTCAATAGTAAACTAACTGTAAAAGTGTCAGGATTTGGTGGATAAACTTAAATTGTTAGGACCCAAAGATCAAAAAAGGTATGGGTTGATAATAGGAGTTTAAATAACCAGCAAAAATCTTTCTTCACATCTCATGTTCTGTGTGCCTGTAAAACTCGTGTTGTAGCCTGCTTGCCTATCAGTGACAGATTGGTAGCTGGCAGAGAAGCAGGAAACTTTAGAAAATCTTAAAGAGATGCTTGGTTTAATTGTCTTATGGCTTCGCTCTGTAAGGCAGCCAACACCTTTCTAGCCGATGTATTAAGCAGATAAATATTTAAAATACCAGGTGACATTGCACTATATGGCCCATGGGGATTGGACCGGAGCCTGCGTCTTGGATTACTGCACCGTCTCAGGTACCACTGGACAACATTGTCTGGGAGACTGTGCTACATCTGGGCCGCCTGCTCGGGGACAACCCTCGGTCGGACTCATAGGAACTAAACAGTTGGAGCTGCAACTTCAGGTAAAGGTAATCCAATAGCCATATCACTGATGGGTCTAGCAAAAGAGAATTAGACCAGACGCAAGTGTGATCTAAATGTTTAGCAAATATTTGAGAAGCAGAAAAATAGCTAATTATGACTGAGCAAAAAATAAATAAATACGTGCAAGAAATCATCACAGGGAGATTAAAGCCGGCAGTTTTTCCTCGCCCCCTCGTGGAGGGAGTAAAGTGCTCCTCAATTTCAAATTCCTGTGTGAGAGATTGTGTCTGTAAAAAAAAGTTAACTCTTGACCAGCTATGACAAAACAGAAGGGTTATATTGTACATATTGAAACTGAGCATAAAAAAAGGTACACTGATAACACCAGGGTGCTTTATTATTTTAGCATGCCATGGTGTTAAAGGAAGCACATGGCAGAAATTGTTGATGGTTTTGAGGAGGTAGATGGGAGACAAGAAGGTGGATTACATCGTGGAGTGAACAGAATGTTGTGGAGTTGTCAAGTGGTTTGATGAATGTGAGAAAAGGAAAGGATGAGAATGTTTTGATTACTTTAAATGTGTCCAGTCCAGAGACAATATGTGACGGAGTGCTAATTTTACTGCCATAAGGAAATAGGGATTTGAATAGGCTTTGCTAAGAGAAGCGTGCCGTAGTATTGAAGGCCAGAGAGAGGAGAGAAGGGAATTCAACAGACTTGATGCTTTTATAGCACAAAAATGATGGTCAAGAAGCTGTTTCTCAGAAACAAGAAAATGCAGATTGCCTGACAGACATAGCAGAAGAGAGATGGAGATGATGATGGATGACTAGTAGGGCAGCATTAACCCTTTGAGCACACAGAGGTTAATTTGTGCATCTGTGAAAATATTAGGATTTTCGGTGGGAAAGAAAGTCCGAATAATAGTCTTAAAGTAAATATTTCTTGGATATGTTACTTTTAGAACTCCCACATTTTCAACTGTAAAGTGTTAATGATGCAATGCTGTTTATATTCGGGTACATTTATAAAGTTAAAAGGCTAAGTTCTGAATCAGAATATGTGTTTGGGTTAAAAAAAAAAAAATGATGTTTTGGGACCCTTTGGATTTCACTTGGGACCAGAGAATAAGGGGAACAATGCAAAAGGGGATTCATGTTTTATTCAATTCTGCTAAAATATTGGGGTCTGAGAAAAATATTTTGATATATATTGAATATATATGTTAAATAATGTAAATGTCGCTAGGAAACATTTTATGTCTGCATACTTGGTGGACTTATGAACTTATATTTGAATAAATGAAAGAATATTGTTTTTAACAACTCCAAAGTAAGGAAGGCTTTCTTTGGTAGTTTGACCTGTGATCCTGCGCTCATTCATGTTAGATAAAGAGTATCTATTTTCCCCAGCCCCAATTCAAGTGCAGATATGACACCCCCCCCCTCCCCCTCCTTCTACACAACTGAAGAATGAGGCAAGTTCCTTTTTATGGGGTGGGTATCTAGTGATTACATGAATGGGTACAAAATTTGAACCTTTAGAGGTATTTTAGAGTTTAGAACATTCAATTAAGGTATGAAATAATGTAGACTACGCAGTCCTTAGAGACAAAGAAACAATATTGGAAAATAAAAGGTTGCGCAAGTATAGATAACATCTACATGTCACCTGATTTAAAACCGGTATTGCCAAATTCCTTATTTTTTTTATATAATCTTTATTTTTATTTTATGTATTAAAAGGAACATACAAACATATAGTCTATGGTCATTCTTACCACAATACAGTGCAATTCTTACAGTGCAGACATAGACGTTTCAGACAATGACAAGTTGTCAAGCCAATCACAAGGCAAAGTAAAAATCGGAGGGGTGAGGGAAGGAGGGGGAAGGGGATGAGGGATTTAAATCTTCTCCAAACTGTGTTGCACTGTGGAACAGTCAAAATGAGTCCCAGGGGGGGGTCCCGCCATGGCAACTTCCCGGCCGGACCCATCACAAAAGCCCTCCATTCTGTATTGGAGGGGGGGTCTCTTCCCTGCTTTAAGGCCCCCGAGATGCCCACCGGGCGGGCCCCTCGGGAGGGGGGCCATAAGCCTCCAACTAACCTCCACCAAGAGGGAGGCGCCCCACGGGCATCCCCTGGGGTCAATGCCTTTGAAAGGTGCTTGTGTCGCCAGGCGGAGCCCCTGTCCCATAAGTCTACCCTGGTAATGACTCTATAACATTTAATAAAGGAGATACAAAACTTGCCTCTTTTTTTTTTTTTAAAAGGAAAAAAGAAGAAAAAAAAACCCCCCCAGAGACGCCTAGCGTCTCGTATGAGCCTTCAACTGTGGACCTTGTGAACCATGCATAAGGAAAGAAAAAGTCTACATCCGGTGCAGTCAATAGGGTGGTGGGACATGCCATTCAGGTACGCACGTCACCACATACAGGCCTCCTTAGCTTCAAGGAGGGCTCCGCTAACTCCAACAGCGCGACTTCCAGGCTAGAGGATACAGGATTAGTGTCAATGGTGAATCTCCGCCACTGGGCCCAGATGCTATCAAAGCGCTCACTCCTATTCCTGCACCTCGCCACCCACTCCTCCGCCTCTCTGATATCTTCCACCTTCTGTAACCATTCTTTTAAGGTAGGGATCCGTGGACTCTTTCAGTGGAGAGGAACCACCCTTTTAGCAGCGTTTAATAGGTGAGGAAGGGCGCTTTTTTTGTAATGGCTCAGAGGGAGGGCGGGGAAGTGCAAGAGAAAATGCTCTGGGGAGAGCGGGATCTCAATCTGCAGAGCATTTTTAATGGTAGCCTGTACTTCTGTCCAGAACGGCCTAATTACTGGGCATTCCCACCACACATGAAGGAGGGTGCCTTTCTGACCGCAATCACGCCAGCAGCGGTCAGAAACCGAGGGGTAAATACGTGCTATGACGGCTGGTACCCGGTACCAACGAGTTAGGAGCTTGTAGTTAGTTTCCTGCGTTCTGGACTCTATGGAGCTAGAATGTGCTAATTTATACATGTGTAGGCGTTGTTCTGGTGAGAACTCTGTCCCTAGGTCCCGCTCCCATTCTCTTATGAAAGCCGGCTTGCAAGCAGCGGAAACTGAACCCAGTAGTCTATATAACTCAGAGATCAGATGGGGAGTTGGTTCTTCTTCTATGAAAAGTCTTTCTAATGTGGTAATGGTGTCTAGCCCTCTCATCGAAGCCCCCTCTGTTGCAATGAAATGTTGGAGTTGCTGGTGTCTCCACCAATCCATGGGGAATCTGCCATGGCTAGTCCTCAAGGCATCTAGGGGTATCAGACTACCCTTATCTACAAATTTGCCACAGCTATAATTACCATCTGTAACCCATGTACCAAAAAAGGTCCTTTGCTCCCCAGGAGGGAACCACCTGAACCCCCCCAGCGGTGCCAGTGGGGAGCCCGGGGGCACCAGGGCGTACAAAGCATTCGTGCGATCCCAGACCCGTAGGGTATGGATAGTTAGCGGGGAGGACGTCTGTGAGAGTCCTCTATATTCACGAGGCAGCCAAGGCGCGTAGGACAGGTCCCGACCT
Organism: Lithobates clamitans; assembly: GCA_037952925.1. Taxonomy (NCBI): domain Eukaryota; kingdom Metazoa; phylum Chordata; class Amphibia; order Anura; family Ranidae; genus Lithobates; species Lithobates clamitans. Next base: position 137,820 of record JBBGZY010001332.1, on the reverse strand, counting down.
GCCAAGCTCTTTTCCAAGGAGACCCATATTTTTGAACCCCCATGATGCCGCCAGTTGAGGATATGTTGGATCGCAATGGCTCTGTAGTATCGTCTTATATCCGGGAGGCCTAGGCCTCCCATTTCCTTGGCCCTCTGTAGTAAAGACGCGGCCAGTCTTGGCCTTTTACCATGCCAGATGAAGTTAATCATTAGGCTTTGAAGCTGTGTAAAGAAGCTCCTGGGGAGAGGGACCGGCAGCATTTGTAAATAAAAAAGCACCCTTGGAAGGATGTTCATCTTGAGTATGCTAAGTTTGCCCAGCCACGTGAAGGAGGTCTTGGTCCAATTCTGTAAGTCTCTACGCACCATGCTCAAAAGGGTGGGAAAATTGGCCGAGTAAATATTATCAAATCTATTGGTAAGTTGTATACCCAGGTACTTAATCGATGTTGTAGCCCAACTAAATGGGAAAGCTTGTTGTAAGTCATTAGCCATCTTCGCAGGGATGGTGATGGGCAGGATTTCGGATTTCGAAAAATTTATTTTAAAATTGGACACCTGACCAAAAGTTTTTAGTTCCCTCATAAGGTTTGGCAGTGACACCAAGGGCTGGGTCAAATGAAAGAGCACGTCATCTGCATAGGCTGACAGTTTGTGTTCCGTTGACCCCACCGTCACCCCTCTGATGTCAGCACTCGCCCGTATTGTTCGGAGCAGTGGCTCCATAGCCAGAGCGAACAAGAGGGGGGAGAGGGGGCACCCCTGCCTCGTGCCATTCCGAATGGGGAACCTCAGGGATAAGTGGCCATTTACCTTGACCTTCGCACTGGGGGTCGTGTAAAGTGCCATGATCCATCTAAGCATATGAGGGCCTAGTCCCCAAGCCTCCAGCACCGCCTTAAGGTATGACCAATCTATTCTGTCAAAAGCCTTTTCGGCATCCGTTGACAGAATAAGGTATGGGGTGGAATTCCTATGGGCACATGCCCATTGTATAAGCTGCATGGCCCGGATGGAGTTATCCCTAGCTTCTCTACCTGGGATAAATCCCGTTTGATCAGGGTGGATAGAGGAGGGCAAGACATATTTAAGTCGATTTGCCATGATCTTAGCAAAAATTTTTATATCGACGTTAAGAAGTGATATTGGTCGATAGCTTTGTGGGAGAGTAGGGTCCTTGCCTTCCTTCGGGATTACGGTGATGTGGGCTAATAATGCCTCGGGGGGGATCTGGTGAGTTGTGGCTAAAGAATTAAAATACCTACACATATGATTTTGTAGCAAAGGGAGAAATTTTACATAGTACGCTTTGGAATATCCATCTGGGCCAGGGCTCTTCCCATTAGGTAAGGCCTTCACTGTCGAGATGATCTCCTGAGGGGAGACGGGGGCGTCAAGGTCCAGCTGCTGTTCGGGTGTCAGGGAGGGAAGTCCGGCTGAGGCGAGGTAGTCGCCAATAGCTTTCATTTTTGCTGTCCGCCCTGTGTGGGAGATCTCCTTATCTAGGTGATATAAGTCCGCATAATAATCTCTAAAGATGGAGGCAATTCCGGAGGAGTGTAATGTAGCTGTACCGTCAGGGGACCGAAGAGAGTGCACGTGAGCTGTCAGTCTTCTCCGCCGGAGCGCTCTAGCGAGCATTCTACCACACTTATTTCCCTGTTCGTAGTATTTATGTGAAAGGTAGCGTAGTTGTCTGCGCGCTCGACGGTCAAGGAGGCGTGAAAAGAGTTCTCTCAGTTCGATCAACCGATCACGGGCTTGAACATCTCCCTGGCGTTTGTGTTTAAGTTCTTCTTCCTGTAAAGCTGTCAGTACCCTCTGGAAGTCTATCTGCCTTTCCTTTTTAAGTTTAGAGCCTAGGGAGATCAGCTCCCCCCTGAGTACCGCCTTATGGCTTTCCCACACCACTCCGTCTGCCATATCCCCAGACACATTCTCTGTGAAATAATGTGTAATGGTCTCAGAGACCCTAGCCACTACCGAGGCATCGTCTAGGAGGTTTTCATTGAGCCTCCAGGACCAGGCCCTCTGCGTTTCGTCTGGGATTCGCAGCACGGCCCACACCGGAGCGTGATCTGAAATAGTGATATTGCCTATTTCAGCTGACTGCAACAGCTCAAGGGTGTCGTGGTCCACACACATTAAATCGATGCGCGTGTACACGTCGTGCACCCCCGAATAGTAGCTGTAGTCCCTCTCTGACGCATGAAGAGCTCTCCACGTGTCTATAAGGAAGCTGTTCTGCAGTGACTTGCGGAAATGTCTGAGGAAGGCTTGGGAGTGAGTGGGGCGGCCTCGGGATGTGTCAACGAGTGGGTCCGGGCTCACATTAAAGTCCCCTCCAAGAATTAGGTGCCCCTCCCTGAATTCGTTCAGCTTGTCTAACACAGAGTCAATAAAGGAGAGTTGTTGGGCATTGGGTGCGTAGAGAGTCGCAAATGTAAATTTTTTGTTGGCCAGGACCCCCTTCACAAAGACGTATCTACCCTGCGGGTCGACTCGGCTCTCTGAGAGCTGGAATGGGCAAGACCTATGGAACGCAATGGCTGTACCTCGTGATTTGGCCACCGGAGAGTTGCTAAAGAACCACTGGGTGTATAAGTGTGTAGGTATCTTTGGGAGGGACTGTTCCTTAAAGTGAGTCTCCTGCAGGAAAACCACCTGGGCCCCCAGCCTCTTTAGTTCCTGCCAAAGCCTGTTGCGCTTGTGTGGAGAGCAGAGCCCCCTGACATTATAGGACAGTACCTTTAGTGACGGCGCACCTGACCTGGATGATAGTTGACCGGTCACACCTCCTCTGGGTCTTCCGTGCATGGTTCAGTCCGTCAAAAGGCGACCCGGGAGGGGGGCGTCAACCCAAAAACCGCCCGGGTGAGAACTCGGAGTCCCGCAAGGGACTGTCACCTAGTAAGGTGAGGCCTAAGTGGGGTACGTGGGTGACCACCAAGGGGACGGTTAGCCTTTCCGTCCGTCCAGTCCATTATGGCACATAAACAGGGTGGGGGAAAGAGAGAAAAAAAAAAAACAGTACATATCACCAAAAGGAGAAAGGAGATTATGTAACTCGATCTCCCAAAAAAGTGCGAAAGAGAAAAAAAAAACGGTGGAAAGGAAACCAGACAGCCAGGCTAGGAGCTGAACCGCGGACCCCCCCAGTCCATCATGGCGCCCAATGGTACTCAGAATTGGGAAGTGGTGCAAAGGGCCTCGCGTGCAACGTCCTGCACGTGGAAGTAGAATAAGACAGCAATGCGTCCGTTGGGCCCAGTGTCCTGATGGGGGCACCTATGATGAAGAGGGGATTATGTCCAGAAAGTTAGTGAGAGCAGCAAGGGCGTCAGTGGTTTGTTCAGTCACTGGTTGTAGAGGTGCCCGGACGTGGGCCCTCTGTTTGCCTGTTGCGACCTCGGGAGCATCTGTTTCCTGCCGCCTGGATCCATGGCTGGGGTAGCTGGGGCGTCTGGATGTCCGGAGTGGTGCGCCAGTCCGGGAAATCCACTGGATTAAGCTCCAAGGTATGTAAGAAGCGGGGGAGGTCATCCTTTGTGCGTAGTATAGCCCAACGGCCATTTTTGGAAGCCTGGAGGCTGAATGGGAAGCCCCAGCGGTATGTGAGGCCTGCTGCTTGAATTTCCATTAGGAGTGGGCGTAGGGCTCGCCGCTGCATTAGGGTACGCCGTGAGAGGTCTTGGTAAAAGGACAGTTGAGCTCCATCAAAGTCAAAGACTGGTCTGTTACGCATCTTTTGCATTATACGGTCCTTTAGTGTAAATTTGTGCAGCTTGCAGATCACATCCCTGGGGTTGTCGGGGTCTTCTGATGGGGGCCGAAGTGCCCTGTGCGCTCTGTCTATCTCAATCGGCACCAATGGAGGCAAATTCAGGATCTCACGGAACACTCCCTGCAAGGTGGGAACAATGTCCTTAGGTGCAGTGGCTTCAGGAAGGCCTCGTATGCGAATATTCGCTCGCCTGCTGCGGTTCTCCATGTCGTCCAACTGACACAGAAGGGCCTCAATCTGGTGACTATGGGTGACAGTCTGTTCTTTGAGCTGAGCGATGGCGGGTATAGTGTCATCAAATTTCTGCTCCAGAGTCTCTACCCTGTGACCCAGTTCAGTGGTATCTGTTTGCAATTGCTCAATGTCTTGCCTGAAGGCCCTCTCAATCCTGCTGGTAAAGCGCTCTAGGTCCTCCTTAGTGGGGAGAGACCATAGATGCTGCCTGATGTCCCTGTCTTCCGTCAAATCTGCCAGGTTTGTGCCCCTGTCCTGTGGTGATGTGGAGCGGGGGGATGCAGGGGGGATGGAGTCGCTTACCAGCCTGGGAGAGGAGATAGGAGACAGTGCTGGGGGCGCTGGCTGAATTTCCTGCTGCAGCGTGGCCGTTCGTTCCGGCGCCATCTTGGATTTTCCCCTCTGCTGGCGGGGGGTGTCGGAAAGGAAAGAATCCAGTGATCCTTGGCCGTTGGGGTGAGCTCTTTTCGGCTGGGAAGAAGCCCGCCGCCGCTGTGACATACCCTGTGCGGAAATCGGGGGGTAATCACCCCTGTAGCTGCTTATTTAGCTGCGGACCGGACGGAGCTCGGGCTCAGCACGTCCTCACTCCTCCATAGCCAGGCCACGCCCCCCGCCAAATTCCTTATTAAGGTATGCAGCAGTATTGACACATGGAGTAACACGTGTCAAACAGGGGGATGACTGAGATGTTAAATAAGGTATGCCTATGGCTTCACTAACTACTAAAAAAACGTTTTCCTCTCAATGGATTATATGTGCAAGATACAATGCTTAGGGAGGCATAAGATCACGGAAAGGGAAGTTCCCCACACTGCAATATCCATTCCAACACATTTGCATGGATTTTATTGAATTGGACAAATGTGAAAGGAAGAAATATTGTTTGCTAATCATAGACACCCTGACCAAATGGGTGGATAATTCCGACAGCAAGTGCAGATGCACAGACAGTGATAATGGACCCTATTTTGTAAATAAAACTATACAACATTTGAGAGAAGTGATGGGAATTCAAGTGAAATACCATTGTGCCTATCATTCCCAATCAGCTGGATTGGTGGAAAGACATAATGGCATTCTAAAAAGAAAACTGGGGAAAGCTATGGAAGAAACAGGTAAAAATTGGATGTACTGCCTACTAGTAGCTGTGACCAATTTGCATATCACACCCACAAAAGAAGGTTTAAGCCCATTTGAAATGATACATGGAAGGCCATATAAGATACCCTTACAACCAAATGAAACACCTACTGAGGAGTCTGAGCACACACTAGCAGAATACATGTCTAGGCTGTTAAGACAAAGACATACTAATGATTTTTGTTCTGTCCTAGAAGGTCCAATTTGAGAAGATGAAAAGGTGCATGTGGGAGATTGGGTTTTAACAAAAAGTAATAAGAAAAAGCAGTGGTACTCCCCAAGGTGGGATGGTCCTTTCAAAGTCCTCCTAATTACCCCTACTGCGATAAGGATTGCAGGGAGGTCTACCTGGATTCAATAGTCCCATTGCAAAAAGGTTTTACAGGTAGAGTAGGGCCAGTTGGCTACAAGATTTTCAGAAAGTCTGGCTACAAAGGGAGGTCTCACACAAGGTGGGACTTGTCTCAAACCAGTGAAGTCTCCCTCCCCTTCCAACTCCCCTATCCTATCCACTGGAACTCTGTAGCTGGTTACGATAAAAGGGACAGTAATTATCCTTGGGTTACTGGTGATTCTAGGAGAGGCATCCATAAGAGGGGTTATACGTTATGGAAGAGCAGAGGAACCTTTGGGTTGGGAAAGAACAGGAAAAGCATTTAATCTAACCTTTATAGAGGGAATAACTAGCACTATACTGGTAGACTTCTGTCAGATCTGCTGGGGGCACCTGATGTAAGGATGGACTCCACTGGGGACACCTGATGGCATCTGGTGGCAGGCGACATGGCAGGTGACACGCTCAGGGCTCCCACTGATTCTGAATTATGGTGAGTTGAATGATTTCATTTTATATTACAATGTGATAATAGAAATAATGCACTTCAATCATCCTGACATCATAACAACCATGGTGCTGGGATGATTGAAGTGCTAACACCAGGTGTTTGGAGTATCTTTATCTGCTGATTGTTAAACTTTCTGGAATACACATATTTCTATTGTTGTGTAGGATCTGGAGCCAAACCCTTTAAGACATGCCCACAATTCCGCTGAAACCATGCCAGGTGGGAGGGGTCAAAAAAGAAGGGTGGGGTCTTGCGCCCCCCCCCCCCCATCCTAGGTCTGGTAGAATTGGCAGTTTTCCAGTGACCGCTTCAACCCCTCTTCGTGTAACTGCTGGAACACTTTCTCTCGGGCCTCATGTTTTTCCAAAGTTCGACCAAACATGATGATGTCGTCAAGGTAAACCAGGACTTCTACCAGGTTCATATCCCTTAATGTATTTTCCATCAGTCGCTGGAAAGTGTCAGGGGCCCCTGTCAATCCTTGAGGCATCCGATCAAACTCAAAGAAGCCCAATGCGCTGATAAAGGCAGTCTTCTCCCTGTCTTCGGGGTGCATCGGGATTTGGTAGTACCCACTCTTCAAATCCAACACGCTAAACCATTTTGCCCCAGATAAGCACCGCAGGGCTTCTTCTATGCGAGGGGTGGTGTATTGATCAGGAATGGTTCTTCGATTCAAGGTTCGATAATCTATACACATCCGTAGAGACCCACTCTTCATCCTCATCACCAAAATCTGGGAAGCATAAGGACTTCGAGATTCTTTAATCACTCCTGACCTTTTCAGTTCAGCTAGCTCTCTAAGGTCTTCCAGATCGCACTCCAGGTCTCTCCAGGATGCAGCACTCTTTCTTGCATGTCTAATCGCCACAACCTCCCCACTCCTCCAGCGGGTGCCTTCTTTTCTTGCAATACCCTCTGAAATGCTTGTTTCAACTGAAGATGGGTTTTCCCGACAGGGGCACTCTCTATGGCCAAGGGAGTGAGTAACCTTCTCACTAAATCGGTATTAGTTCCTATCAGCAAAGAGTTTCTGCTGGCTCCAGGCGGTCGTGGGCATACAACAGCCAGAATGTCTCGGGCCTTCCAGCTACTGCAGAGTCAAAGGTTATCTTCGGTATGTAACCATTGTATGGAAACTTCTGAGTTCCAATTCCCCAAATATCTAACTCATCAAGTTTACACAAGGGAATGTGTTTCAAGTACCGTATTTATCGGCGTATAACACGCGCCGGCGTATAACACGCACCCCAAGTTTAGGAGGGAATTTTAAGGAAAAAAACTTTTAGGAGGGAAGTTTAAGGAAAAAAAACTTACATTAAAATGCCCATCAATGCAGCGTTATTTGTCCATCTGCAGCCTTTTCAGTGTCAGTGCATCCTTGCCCCAGTGTCCATTGCAGCCTTGCCCCAGTGCAGCCTTGTCAATCCAGCCTTGTCAGTGCAGCCTTGCCCCAGTGCAGCCTTGTCAGTGCAGCCTTGTCAGTGCAGCTTTGCCCCAGTGCAGCCTTGCCCAGTGCAGCTTTGTTAGTGCAGGTTTGCCCGTGTAGCTTTGCCCCAGTGCAGCCATGTCAGTGCAGCTTTGTGCACTCGCCGCCGACATACACAGCCGTGTGTAGATTCAAATATGGCGCCGAGACTGCAGGGATTCGTCAGAGCCGAGATACACATACCCGAGTGTTCTCGGCTTTTTTCACGCCCAGTCCCGCCCTATGATGGACATAACACAAGTCCAAGGGCCTGGGACTGGGCGTGACGGCGGCGCTGAAAAAAGCCGAGAACACTCGGGTATGTGTATCTCGGCTCTGCCGAATCCCTGCAGTCTCGGCGCCATATTTGAAATCTACACACAGCTGTGTATGTCGGCGGCGACCGCGGAAATTGCCGCGATCGCTCCGATCACACAAAATCGGCGGGGATCGGCCTATAACACGCCCCCACGATTTCCCCCTGATTTTCAGGGGGAAAAAGTGCGTGTTATATGCCGATAAATACGGTACTTATGATAGAAGTCTTGATACAGCAGCTTTACTTAAGCTGCAGTGTCCAATAGTGCTTGTGTGTAGTCGACATCCACTTGGATGATACTATGGGGGAAGGCCCCACTAGGTTCTTGGGTAAGTTCCTTCGAGGTTCCTCCAATGTATGGGCTCTAACAAGCATTCTGGAGGGGGTGTTTGAGGTTTAACTGCTTGTTTAGCGAGGCGTGCATCGATTTCCTGTCCCCTTCTTCCATTCCTTTGTTATTTTAATTTTGAGTCGGGTTTGAGCACGGACGGGTGCAAGGGAACTGGTAACTTGTGTTCTCCCCTCTGGGTTTTCTTCCCATTTCTTTTATTGTCCTTGGAGCATAGCTTTCCCTTGGGACTCCCAACTAGCTCCCTCATTGAGGTCCCTTGACATTTCCCACCGGCTTAGTGAAGAGGAGTTTCTGTAATGCTCTCAGAACTTCATTAAGAAGTTGGGGGATCGACACCCACTTTGGGACATTTGGCTTGGAAATGCCCGGCTTCTCCGCATCCATAACACCTCCTCTCTAGTCTTGGGTACTGTTTTGGTTCGCTTTCACGAGTCCCATGCTCTTAAACTTTTGCTTGGGTCTCCATTACATGCAAAAGCGCATGGTACATTTGAGTCTGAGCCTGTGTTCCCTGTGCCATCGGTTCTGTTGCCCCTAGTTCTACAACTCGTTTATGGGTTTCAGGAGGAGCCGGTCCCTTGGGTTCAGATTTGGTCCCACTATCATCATCGGAAAACTCAATTTCAGCATGAATGGCGCGGGCCACTACTTTCTCTTTGTTTCCAGTCACAGGATTCATATCTCTCGGTCGGTTGACTCTTTTCTTCCAGCAGAGCTTCTTCCTCACAAACCTCTCCTATTAACTCAGGATAGGTTGGTACCACCTGGGTCCTTTTTAGTAACAGCTTCAGCACAATAAGATGATTGGACCACATGTAATACCTGGTCCAGTCTTGCCTGATCAGCGTCTTTGGGGTCAAGACCCTTCTTGAGGATGATTTGGTGTAGCATCTGATCTACCCGAGAAATGTATTCGGACAAACTTTCCCCCCTTTTGTTGATGGATGTGGTTGAACTTGTACATCAAATCAGTGATTGTCTCAACTCTTCCAAAGATGGCACACAAAGCTTCGATGCAGTCCCTGGCTACACAAGTCATCTTGCTCATTCTTAGGTTACAAGTCACATCGGCTGCTGGGCCCCGAAGGCTCTCACTAAGTCGCTGTCATTTCACAGCCTCTGAAACACTCCACTCTTTCACAGCCTGTAAAGCTTGACTCATTCAAGTTTCACAATCATATTCTCCCTCAGGCGTCGGTAATTGTCCTGAGAAGAATTTAAGTCTCCGATAACTTTGATTAGCATTCCCAGGCCCATTCTTCATCAAGCTGTCAACCAGATGGCTCATATCGGTGTAAGAAAGAGAGTAGGTGTAAGAGAGTGGTGGGGCGCTGGCCCCTTGAGACTCAGTCCCCATAGGCACAGGACTTTTCTCGTGAGCTTTGGTCAGAGGTGGCTTCTCACTCCCTCCTTTCTCGCTCCTGAGGGGGAATACCCTTGCCATCACAATCTCTGTCAACATGAGAAAGTGAAGTAGATGTGGCACTGTTCTGTTGTTTCATACACCTGATCACATACAATCTTTTATGATAAAAGTGAATATATAACTAGGATGAAAAAAAAAAGAAAAATATGATAACTTGAGTAGATATGTGAACGTGCACTAGTGAATTAGCACACACTAGATTCCTGGTGTTTAGACATTGGCAATAAATAGCCTAAACCTTATCAATAATCTATACGTGGTTAATAAACATCCCAAATGATTGTAAAATTATGTAAAAAATACAAAAAATGTGACAATAGTGAAAATAGTGAATAATACAATTGATAACTAATAATCTAACAGTGTTGCCAACCTACCTGATTGAAATTTCCTGACACAACATCCACAATTTACTGGCACAGCCAAGTTTTTACTGGTATTTCCAAAAGTTACAAAATTAAATTTTAAGTGCAAATTCGAGTATTTAGGCTACAAACATATACATTATGCAATTAGCAATATGATTTAAGGTAGCTAATAAGGCAAAAAACATATTTCTTATTTTATTTTCGATATAGTAAGTAAGTAGTTCAGGGACAGGACTCAGGAGCAGTGGCGGCTGGTGAAGTTTTAGGATGGGGGGGGGGGCGCCAGACCCCGCCCTTCCTTTTTGACCCCTCCCACTTGGTGAAAATGGGCGTGGTTTCAGCGAAATAGTGGGCGTGGCTCTAAGGTGGTGTGGTTAGCGTCTGAGATGAACGAGGGATGGAGGGAGAGGGAGAGAGGGAGGGACAGCAGACCCAGATTCTACACAACAATAGAAATGTGTATTCCAGAACATTTAACAATAAGCAGATAAAGTTACTCCAAACACCTAGTGTTAGCTCTTCAATCATCCCGGCACCATGGTTGTTATGGTGTCAGGATGATTGAAGCGCATTATTTCTATTATTACATTGTAATATAAGATTAAATCATTCAACTCACCATAATGCAGAATCAGTGGGAGCCCCGAGCGTGTCACTAGCCATGTCGCCTGCCACCAGATGCCATCAGGTGCCCCCAGCGGAGTCTCTCCTTACATGCAGCCTGTGTCCCATCAAATGCAGCCTGTGTCCCATTAAATGCAGCTTCTGTCACATAAAATGCAGCCTGTCACATAAAATGCAGCTTCTGTCACATAAAATGCAGCAAATGCAGCCTGTGTCCCATTAAATGCAGCCTGTGTAACATCAAACCCCCCCCTTCTCTGCGGGAACACAGCGGTACTTACCTTGCTGTGTTGTCCTCTCCTGCAGTGTCTCCTTCCACTGGCAGCGGCGATGGAGGAGTCCGCTCCTCATACTTCTGGTTTTCTCTCTCTCTCGGGCACAATGGGAGAGAGAAAACAGGAATGTGCAGAGTGACTCCAAAGACCCTGTCTTATCAGGAGATGAATTGGGGACAGTGGAAAAAGGGAAGGATCAGAGAAGACGGGATTAAACAGCCTTTTTTGCGCAATTCGAAGGATATATCCCTTAGGTTCCAAAGCGAGTACAACAATCGTGCTTTCCTGCATATACACACTGATTTCACTGTTGTGGGTTTAGTAACACTTTAAATCTGAAAAGATGTGCACAGAGAAAAATCTATCTGCCTCCTGTGTATTTTTTTTTTTAAACCAGGCATTGCAGAACTGCAATTTTGATTCTGGTTGATCTGGGAAGCTTTTTGCTTATCTGTTTATAACAAACTCAGTGATCCTAAACTGACCCATTGTAGGTTTGCTATCCTTACATATAAAAAATTCTAAACATTAAAGTGTCAGTACAAAAGAAGCATCTCACTGCCACCCACCAATCAAACTCAAGCCTGCCTTGATAGTTTTCATTTGATGATACATCAAGCAGACAGAAAAAGGTACAGAAAGTACTCAACACGGACTTCTAACTGAACTCCAGGCAACATCTAAATGCACATTTGAAATGGGAGTTATTTTACCAGACAAAGGATTTGTATTTCTATCCATCCATGCTGGACATTTACACAACCCTGCCAGGCAGCAGAGACAAATTACTGACCTGATTTTATTATGCTGCAGATCAGCAATTCAGTTTAATTACCTCCATGCCCCAAGCTTGTTAATGGACAATAAATATGTAGCAGCAGATCAGTTCATCTCTATGCTTGCTCCATAACCATAGAACCCAGATCTGCACACTGTGTCCTAATGATTTTAGCATCATTACATCATACAACACATGTTATAATGAATATACCTACTGTCTACCCTGTTTCCCCAAAAATAAGCCCTACCCTGAAAATAAGCCCTACAAGGACTTTAACTAGGGCTTATTTGGGGGGTAGGGCCTATATTGCAGCCATCACCGACAATCACGCTAGGTCTTATTTTCGGGGAAACAGGGTAGCAGTGCAGCCCTCACACAACGACATCCTATCCATTTGCTGGTGACAAGTTCTGCCTTTATGTCACATAAAAATTACCAGATCCCCCAGAATAATCAGATTTTCAGTAAGTAAAAGCCAGCAGATGATAAACCTCCCATGTGCTATGAATATAAAGCATTATTTATTAAGCTCTGAGATGTCACCGTATTTTATCTAAACAGAAGAGGAAGGATAGGTAGATGTGCATATATTGCTGCACATAGTTCTGCACGAAATAGTGAGCTCATTATCAGTGTGGAATGTAAGAGCTCTCTGTAATTCTACTGAAGCCAATCCTTTCTACATAAATCTACAGAAAAGAAAGAGAAGAAACTCTTTTGCACAAGTTCTCTCCAAGGCATCAGAATAATTTGCAGTGCTAAAAGACTCTATTTCCTACTGGTAGCTTTATATGCTGAAAAATACGAGCTGCAGATGTATGCATGGTGAACGCAAATCACACCCAAAATCTAAAATCCACCTTTATATAATAGAAGTGTATCTTGAAAATGTTGATTCACTTAGTTTGAGGCTAACCTTGCTGGTACTTACCTTGCTGTTGTTTCCTCTCCTGCGGTGTCTCCTTCCACAACGGAGTCTGCTCTCATATTTCCTCTGACGTCACTGCACGTGTGAGTGGACAAACATAGCCACTGCGCATGCGCTGCTCGGCAAAGCCTCCGGGCCTACAAGGTTACGGACCCAGCGCTGTACTGTAAAGTACTGCATTGCCGACTGGGCTTTACAGTACAGCGCTCGGTCCGTAGTTGTTTACAACGCTACATGTGACACTACAGCTAAGCCTCCTGGTCCTTGTAGGCCCGGAGGCTTTGCCAAGCAGCGCATGCGCAGTGGCTATGTTTGTCCGCTCACACGTGCAGTGACGTCAGACGCTGCACCTGTGGGGGGGGCATATGAGCGCCGGCTTTCCTGATCATTACACCGCTGGGGACTCACAGGACACGGACGTTTTACTTCCATTCGGCTCTGGTATATATACTATATTGAGACAACTGTAGCCCCTCTTCCTGGCCATATATTTATACTTACCTTGTCTGGATTGTATATTACAACCAACTGTTTCTCCCATACCAGCCACTTAATCAATCTACTATACTATCTTTATGGTAAGTTCAGCATACTTTGTTTTTTGGTCTATGTTCTGACCATATTTTTGGACACTTATAAGGATGCTTTTACATTTTTTTAAATTTGACTTACTCATGCTGGCAAGCCTTTCATATATTTCCCCCCCCTTCCTTACCATCTATCACTCTAGATACTATATACCCAGACTTCATCACTTTATTTGTGGCCGGCTTAATGCCATTGATTGAGCAGAATCCGGTGTCCTGTATATAAGCCTCCTATACAAATATTATAAGTATGAGCTAGAGACTATGTTAGTCCAATTTTCTATGTGTAGAGGTGTGGACCCTATTATGTTTTGGGTTCCACTCAACTTGCTGTATCTATCCTATATACATTTTTTATAAATTTTTCTGCCAGGTTCACTCTTCTCTGCCCCCTGCAGCCGCTTATTGTACCTGGTGCTTGCGGCTTCTGAGGCTCTCCGTGCCTGTTCCCGGTGACCTTAAGGTAGTCACAATTTTTCCTTCTGAGGGGTGGTTTGGCTCGGGCGGATGGGCGAGGGGTGGGCTGGGCAATGAGTGTGCAATGTGACATCTCTGGCCACACTTCTGGGTTGATGGTGGTCAGGTTCATGCATGACGGCTCGCAAACATAGTATAGCTACTTCTTAATCGTTTTCAATGCATTTCTCATGTTACTGTATTTGTAATGTTGTATACATAGTTTCTGATTGTCAATTTCTTTTTATAGATTATTGAGTAGCGTTATAGGTATAACCATCTGTCCCTGAGGAAGCCACCTCTGGCGAAACATGTAGGACTCTCAAATACCTATTCACGGGACTGGCCGTCACATCCTTAGGCCCAATCTCGTTAAAACGGTTTTAAATGTTCTATATTTTGATGCACACTTTACTTTTGTAATCTTTATAAATTGTTTTTTAACATTTTGTTAATAAAAATACATGTTTTTTATTTAAATTTGGTTGTTGTTCTTATCCGCTATAATCCCCATATTTCCCCCTCTTCTTATATAAAAACATGCGTTACGACCAGGTAAATTATAGTCCCGCTTTTTAAATTGTGTACACTAAAGTGCTTCTGTGCTGGTGAGAAATAACGCTGATATATTCCACTTTTCAAAGGTGATCACAGCATGCATGTGTCAGAAAAGGTTACCTCTGCTGGTAATATTGATCATTTGGCATGCAGTACTGAGGTTCACCAGCAGGTGTCTCCTGGCAGTTTGAGCTGTCAGAAGTACATTTTGTACTTTTTGTCACCTTTGGGCCTCAGTACTGGCGTCCACCAGCGGAGGAATCCTGGCAGTATGGAGCAGGTATTCTCCTCTGCAGACAGGTGTCACCTGACTTTAATTAGCAGCTGCAGTATAAATACCCGGCAAGTGCACACTCATCTTGCCTTGGTATTGTCCATGAGCCCTGACCAGCAGCCTGTTTACCTGATTCCTGAAACCTGATTCCTGTACCTGAGACCTGATTCCTGCAGCCTGTTGATCCTGTTCCGTGTCTGTTTCCTTGCTCTGGACCCTGAACCTTGTATCTGACCCGTCCCTCCTGTGATCCATCCATCCCCTCTTGTCCTGTTTGTTTCCCTTCCCCAGCTGCTGACCTCCCGTTGATGACCCTGGCCTGGCTCTGTTTATGATCTCTGTATTTCCCTTGCTTGTATATATTTGTTCTGTTATTATTATTTGTGGGGTTCTGTTTTGTATTGATTGTGGTGCACTGAGTGATATTGGAGGTGGTTGTGTTATATTTATTCATTTATCTTTAATAAATCATTTATATTTTCACTTATACACGTCTGGGTTTCCTCTGTTGCAGTCCACACAGTTCTGGTCTTATCTGGTACATGACAGAATACCAAGGCCATCCCTGACCAGAAGTGGCTGCACAGAGGAACCATCTTGGTTCTGCTGGCTTTGCTGGTGTCAAAGTCCTGGATGTGAGGCCGAATTGCAGAGGGGGCGCCCCTTGCGGCTAAGTGCAGCGTAACCCTGGGAGTGAGACAGGGAGTACGGTGCCCAAAGGTGCACGGGTTGCCAGATCGCTGTTGCTGAGTAGCAGATAGCAGGGAGCTGCTAGGGTGCGCTGGTAAGGTTGAAGGGCAACCGTGCAAGGTGGGATTCCTGGTATGGAGCCGTGGAGCAACCAGGAGCGGAGTCAGAGCCAGGCCAATGGTCATTCAGCACAGGAATCAGTCCAAGGTGAGGTACAGCAGGATAATCAGGAACAGAGAAGGTAGCCGAGCCGGGGGTCAAACACAGGAGGACGATCAAGGTACAAATGCAGAGCCGAAGAATAGTCAGATACAAGCCGGGGTCAATGCAGGCGGAATACTGGAGCAGTCAGGCAAGCCGAGTAGTAACAGGAAGCAGATATCACAACAGGAACCAGGAACACAGGAACAAGGAAAACAGGAAGCTGATGATAATCCAGCAACCAGCATGAACCAGCAGCAGGCTTAAATAGGCAGAAGGGCGCCACCATGAGGAATACTGGCAGAATTACCCGTCCTACGGTTATCACCCTGACAGTGCCCCCCCCCTAGGGGCAGCCTCCGGATGCCCAATCTGGCCCATTTTTCAGGGTATCGGGCTTGAAACCTCTGCAACAGTCTAGGGGCATGAATGTTATCTGCTGGTTCCCAAGAATTATCTTCTACAGAGTAACCTTTCCATTTAACAAGAAATTGAACAGTCCTACCTCTCCGACGGCAGTCCAGAATGGCTTCTACTTCGTATTCTGTTTCATTGTCCACCAAGATTGGAGGGGGCGGAGCTTCTTCTCTCCCTGGAAAAGGACTGGAGACAACAGATTTTAATAAAGAAACATGGAATACTGGGTGGGTTTTATAGGAACTTGGTAAAGATAATTCAAATGCCACTGGGTTAATTTCCTTCTTAATTGTGAATGGACCGATAAACCTTGGGCCTAACTACCGGGAGGGGCAAGGCAGCTTAAGATTTGTTGAGGAAAGCCACACTCTATCTCCAACCTTAAAGACGGGATCTCTCCTCCCCTTGTCATAATGTTTCTTATAATTCTCTTGGGCTTTCTGCATAGTTGCCTGGAGAGTTAGGAAATTAGCCTGAATGGCGTTTATCCTGTCCTGGACTGCGGGGACTGAGGTCTCTGGTATAACATTAGGCAAGAATGAGAGATGGAAACCGTAGTTGGCCCAGAAAGGTGACTGATTGGTGGAAGCGTGGATTGAGTTGTTGTATGCAAACTCCGCACACGGGAGTAGCAAGGACCAGTCGTCCTGGGAGAAGGAGCAGAAGCAACGTAAGTACTGTTCTAAAGTTTGATTAGTTCTTTCGGTTTGGCCGTTGCTCTGAGGATGGTAAGCTGAAGATAGGCACACTCTAATGGAAAGCGTTTTGCAGAGCTCCTTCCAGAACTTAGAGGTGAATTGCACCCCTCTGTCGGACACAATGTTGCTCGGTAGGCCGTGAAGTCTGACTATCTCCTTTATGAAGATCTTTGCCGTGTCAGCAGCAGATGGTGTACCCATCATGGGCAAGAAATGCGCCATCTTGGACAGGCGGTCAACGACTACCAAGATGGTTGTAAATTTCTCAGAGGGTGGTAACTCTACTATGAAATCCATAGATATTTCTTTCCATGGTTGCTCCGGCACAGGCAATGGGCGTAGTAGACCCCAAGATCTGACGTTAGACCCCTTGTTACGTTGACAAATGGTGCAGGAACTGACATATTCCCTGCAGTCAGGCTTTAGAGTGGGCCACCAAAAAGATCGTTGAACAAGCTCCAAAGTCTTTCGTACCCCGAAGTGACCAGCAAGTTGGTGGTCATGTAAAGTCTTTAGGACCTGGGCTCTGGCTTGTTGCGGAACAAAAATTTTGTCCTGATACCAAAGAAAACCTTCCTGGTTTCTTAAAGACAGTGCTTCTGGTTCAGAGCATTGGGAGGAAGCTTGTTTCAGTGAGGAACTCAGGTCGGTCTGAATCATGAGAAAATTCTGTGGAGATAATATAGTGCTAGGAGTAATTTCTTCGGGAGTGTCAGGAAACATCCGGGACAAGGCATCGGCCTTCCCGTTCTTATGAAAATTGAATCTGGCAAAAAACAAGGCCCATCGAGCTTGTCGGGGTCTCAATCGTTTAGCCGTGCGAAGATACTCCAGGTTTCTGTGATCCGTGAATATCATGATGGGATGCTGAGCACCTTCAAGGAGGTACCGCCATTCCTCCAGGGCAGTTTTAATAGCCAAGAGCTCTCGATCTCCCACATCATAATTCCTTTCAGACGGACTCATCTTCCGCGAGGCGAAGGCCACAGGATGGAGTAACGACTTAGAACCCTGACGTTGGGATAAGACTGCTCCTGTGGCAACTTCAGAGGCGTCAACCTCTAAGATGTAAGGGAGGGCCGGATTAGGATGTTGCAGGATAGGTGCGGAAGTAAAGAGGGATTTGAGCTTATCAAAAGCTGATTGGGCTTCTGAAGACCACAGGAACCGAGTATGTAAACGGGTAACTTGGGTGATTGGTGAGATGATGGAGGAAAAGTTCTTTATAAACCTCCTATAAAAGTTTGCAAACCCCACAAATCTTTGTACTCCCTTTTTATCCGATGGAGTTGGCCAGTCCAAGATTGCCTGTACCTTTTGCGGGTCCATGGCAACACCACCAGTTGAGATAATTAGCCCCAGGAATTGTATTGACTCTTTTTCGAAATCACACTTCTCTGCTTTTACATAGAGTTTGTGCTTACGTAGAGTGTGCAGAACTGTCCTTACATGTGTACGATGGAGCTCCAGGGTGGTTGAAAATATCAGGATATCATCCAGGTAGATGATGACGAAGTAATCCAGAAATTCTCGAAAGATATCGTTTACAAAATGTTGGAATGTGGCCGGGGCGTTGCACAATCCAAATGGCATCACTAAGTACTCGAAATGTCCAAAGCGAGTTCTAAATGCTGTCTTCCATTCGTCACCCTCTCGGATGCGAACGAGATTGTAGGCTCCTCGAAGGTCAAGCTTAGTAAATATTCGGGCAGTACGGAGTCTCTGGAAAAGTTCCGGGAACTAGAGGAAGAGGGTAACAGTTTTTTATAGTGATTTTATTGAGCTCCCTGTAATCCACACATGGTCTTAGGGATTTGTCCCTTTTTTCGACAAAAAAGATTCCGGCTCCAGCAGGAGAAGAGGAGGAACGGATGAAGCCTTTCTCCAGGTTTTCATCAATGTATTGTCGCAATGTTCCTAGTTCCACCTCCGAGAGGGGGAATATGCGACCGAATGGGATTTCGGCTTCTGGGAGTAATTCAATTGGACAATCGTATGACCGGTGTGGTGGCAGGACATCAGCCTTTTTCTTGTCAAAGACATCTGCAAACTCCTGGTAGGCCGGTGGAATACTCTGGTTGTTGACAGGTACAGGTTGGACTGACAGGCAACTGGCTACATTACTGGTTTCAGGGGCAAGACAGTGCTGTAGGCAATAAGGTGAAGTGAATGAAATTTCTTTCCTGATCCAGTTGATCTGGGGGTTGTGGGCTTGGAGCCATGGGGTACCCAAGATGACGGGGAACATAGGTGAGCTTAGAATGTCGAAACGTATGAATTCCTGATGACCATCAGGAGTAGTAACCAAAAGAGGAGTGGTCTCTTGTGTCACAGGACCGGAACTAGGCAGGGTGCCATCAGCCAGGAGAACTTCCAATCTACGGTTCTTGGGAAGAAGGGCCAGACCGAGCTTTAGTGCTAAGTCCAAGTCCAAGAAACAACTGCATGCCCCGGAGTCGACTATGGCCTGAAGCTGAACCCCCTTGTCAGCCAACTGTAGCGTGGTGGAAAGGATAAGGTGAGAAGTGGAAGTTCTGGACATCTGGAAGTACACTGGAGAGTTCTTGGGTACCTTGCTGGGCCTTATGGGGCAGTTGCTCAGGAAATGTCCATTTTGGCCACAATAGAGACAGAGATTGGCTTGACGCCGATGCTGCTTTTCCTCAGGAGTCAGTGAGGATCGCACCAAACCAACAGGCATAGCGCCGATCTCTGGTACCTGCACCTTGGGAGTCTGAGAACGTTCAGCCTGGCGCTCCTGAAGGCGTCTATCCAACTGGATGGATAGTTGAATGAGCCCCTCGAGGGTAGCAGGGATGCCGACCCTGGCCAACTCGTCCTTAAGGGATTCAGAAAGCCCCAGGCGAAACTGGTATTTCAATGCAGCCTCATTCCAGTCTGTATGGGCAGACCACCGGCGGAAGTCCACAGCATAGTCTTCCACTGGGCGCCGTTTCTGTTGAAGAGAATGCAGAGCGGCCTCAGCGGTGGCTGTACGCTGGGGGTCATCATACAATTGCGACAGGGCCGTAAAGAACGTTTCCACTGAACTAGTAGCTGGGTCCTTCTGTTCCCATAACCTGTGGGCCCATGCCTGGGGTTCATTGGTCAGCAGGGAGATAAGGAAGCCAACTTTGACAGTCTCAGTGGAAAAGGTACGGGGTTGCAGAGCCAGATATAACAGGCAGGCATTCTTGAAGGATCTGAATTTCTACCGGTCTCCAGGGAAACGTTCAGGGGTAGGTACCCGCGGTTCTGGGGGCAAAGTCAGTACCGAAGAGGCCGTAGCAGGGAGATTGGTGGAGGAGGAACCAGGATCCAAAAAGGCAGATGGTAGCATAAAATGTTGGAGTTTTCCTTCTAATTGAAGGTATCTTTCCTGAAGAACTTGGACCACTCGTGTAAGGGTAGCGGCCTGTTGGCATAAAGTCTCTATTGGGGACGCACCTCTGCCAGCCTCAGTCATGGCTGGATTATACTGTCAAAGTCCTGGATGTGAGGCCGAATTGCAGAGGGGGCGCCCCTTGCGGCTAAGTGCAGCGTAACCCTGGGAGTGAGACAGGGAGTACGGTGCCCAAAGGTGCACGGGTTGCCAGATCGCTGTTGCTGAGTAGCAGATAGCAGGGAGCTGCTAGGGTGCGCTGGTAAGGTTGAAGGGCAACCGTGCAAGGAGGGATTCCAGGTATGGAGCCGTGGAGCAACCAGGAGCGGAGTCAGAGCCAGGCCAATGGTCATTCAGCACAGGAATCAGTCCAAGGTGAGGTACAGCAGGATAATCAGGAACAGAGAAGGTAGCCGAGCCGGGGGTCAAACACAGGAGGACGATCAAGGTACAAATGCAGAGCCGAAGAATAGTCAAATACAAGCCGGGGTCAATGCAGGCGGAATACTGGAGCAGTCAGGCAAGCCGAGTAGTAACAGGAGGCAGATATCACAACAGGAACCAGGAACACAGGAACAAGGAAAACAGGAAGCTGATGATAATCCAGCAACCAGCATGAACCAGCAGCAGGCTTAAATAGGCAGAAGGGCGCCACCATGAGGAATACTGGCAGAATTACCCGTTCTACGGTTATCACCCTGACAGCTGGAATGAATCCCAATGTGATCCCATGTTATGCTCTGCTGGCATCAGAAAGTGGTGAGTATCTCCGCCAGTCACTAAAAGAGTGGACCAATGACTAGCTACTTGAGCCCATCCGTTTGGCTCACTCCCTGGTTGACCAGGGCTGTATGTTGTTTGGGGATGTGCAGCCTTTGATCCAAATATGTGCTGAGCTAGCCCTGTCCTGTGTTCCTAAGACCATTGATGATTTTTCTCCCCCTTTCAGTGCTGATCAGGTGGAGTCTCTGGTGTGGCTGTTAGAGGATGATTCTGCATACTTTTTTGAGCACTATTCCATCTGTTCTCAGCAGAAGCTTTTGGAGTGTATTTACTCAGTACAGACCCTTGTTAGACAGGCAGCATGTGATCTGTCCTTTGTCCAACCCATACTCTCAGCATGGTCTGATATGTTACAACCAGCCCCAACCAACCCACAACAAACCACCTCTGCCATCAGACACCTACCTGCCCACAAGTCTGTCTCCCCATCACCTATGCCAAACTCAGTTGCAGCTCAGTAGACATTGCTCCCAACCAGATACTCATATTTCCGATCTCTGCTCCCTGTACCTATCCTGCATTCAACCCATCTACCTCTTCTCAGCTGCCTACTAATCCACAAAAACTTTCCCCACCTACTGTTATCTCTTCTCCACCATATCCTAATCCTCCTTTCCAGTCTGCTGCACCCCCCACCTACAGAGGCTCAGTGACTAAACCCAAGAAAAAACGAAAGTTTTTTCCAACCAAGACGATCCAGCCAGTAACCCAACCTGCCTCCGCACCAGCTAATCCAATCCAGTCCGATGTCCCAGTGCTTGCAACCCAGTCCAACGTCCCAGTGCTTGCAACCCAGTCCGACGTACCAGTGCTTGCAACCCAGTCCGACGTCCCAGTGCTTGCAACCCAGTCCGACGTCCCAGTGCTTGCAGCCCAGTCCAACGTCCCAGTGCTTGCAACCCAGTCCGACGTCCCAGTGCTTGCAACCCAGTCCGACGTCCCAGTGCTTGCAACCCAGTCCGACGTCCCAGTGCTTGCAGCCCAGTCCAACGTCCCAGTGCTTGCAACCCAGTCCGACGTCCCAGTGCTTACAACCCAGTCTGACGTCCCAGTGCTTGCAACCCAGTCTGACGTCCCAGTGCTTGTTATCCAGTCTGATGTCCCAGTGCCTGTTATCCAGTCCGATGTCCTGATGTCCGCTTTCCAGCCTGATGTCCTGGTACCCGCCTTCCAGCCTGAGGTACCATTGTTCCAGCTTGAGGGGCCAGTGTTCCAGCCGGAGGTGTTAGAGCCTGAGGGGCCAGTGTTCCAGTCGGAGGTGTTCCAGCCTGAGGGGCCAGTGTTCCAGCCGGAGGTGCCAGTGTTCCAGCTGGTGGTGTTCCAGCCTGAGGGGCCAGTGTTCCAGCCGGAGGTGTTTCAGCCTGAGGGGCCAGTGTTTGAGCCTGAGGGGCCAGTGTTCCAACCTGAGGGGCCAGTGTTCCAGCCTGAGGGGCCAGTGTTCCAGCCGAAGGTGTTCCAGCCGGAGGTGCCAATGTTCCATCCGGAGGTGCCAGTATTCCAGCCGGAGGTGCCAGTGCCTACTTTCCAGCCTGATGTGCCAGCTCTCCAGCCTGATGTGCCTGCTTTCCAGCCTGGTGAGCCCGCTTTCCGGCCTGATGTGCCCACTCTCCATCCTGGTGAGCCCGCTTTCTGGCCTGGTGAGCCCGCTTTCCAGCCTGATGAGCCCGCTTTCCAGCCTGATGTGCCCGCTTTCCAGTCTGATGTCTCATTGCCCGCTGCTCAGCTCGACGACCTGGAACCTGCTGCCCAGCCTGATGTGTTCCTGTCTGCTGCCCAGCCTGATGTGTTCTTGTCTGCTGCCCAGCCTGATGTGTTCCTGTCTGCTGCCCAGCCTGATGTGTTCCTGTCCGCTGCCCAGCCTGATGTGTTCCTGTCTGCTGCACAGCCTGATGTGTTCCTGTCCGCTGCCCAGACTGATGTGTTCCTGTCCTTTGCCCAGCCTGGTGTGTTCCTGTCTACTACCCAGCCTGATGTGCCACTGCCCGCTGCCCAGCTTGAAGTGCCCGCTGCCCAGCTTGAGGTGCCCGCTGCCCGGCTGGACACCATCGACTTTACCCAGCAACGGCTAGTTGGAGCATCCAGAGGTTGCTCCTTTGAGGGGGGGTACTGTCAGGAAAGGCCCCCTCCGCTGGTAATATCGATCATTTGGCGTGCAGTACTGAGGTCCACCAGCAGGTGTCTCCTGGCAGTTTGGAGCTGTTAGATACCCTGCTGGTATTTTGTCACCTTTGGGCCGCAGTACTGTCGTCCATCAGCGGAGAGATCCTGGCAGTATGGAGCAGGTATTCCAGGTATGTGTGCTAACCCCGCCCTACGCGTTTCGTCACTCTGACATCTGGAGCGTACATTCGTGCTTGCCTCACTTCCTTTTTATAATGCACCATGACCTGTGTAATTGCGGTGGTAGTTAGTTGCGGTGGCCATTTTTGGTAAAATATCACAGACCGAAGACCATTAGTGTCTGTACTATATGTGCCTCCTGCAGCCATTGTTTTATGAGATTATCCAGACCGAAGTCTATAGTCCGCACTACCATATATGTGTTATCTACATCTTACTATGGCGGCCATTTTTGGTGAGGTTATTCGGACAGAAGTCTATCAACCGCTATGTTTGTAATGGCTGGACACTCTCATTGCCATAGAGTAAACAAACTGGTCCACAACGCCACTGTTGAAGCTTAAACTACTGTCCCCTATATTGACCTATTCCCTCCTTATTTTCAAATTGAATCTTTAATGGTCAGGCTGCATTATAAATACTAGAACTACAATAAAATTACAATTAAACAGAAATATACAAGTATAAAATATATTTATGTTTTGCTATAATGCAATCTAGTTTTATTTATAAAAAACATCACATATATTCTCAGACCCCAAAAGAAATAATGTGTTTATATTTATTATGCCATATAAATGGAAGTGTAAATGTGAAATTCTAAAAAATAAAATAAAAACGTGAAAAATGGGAGGAAGAAAGAGAGGTGTGCGTTCTGGTAAATCTTGATTTTCTTGTTCTCCCCTCTCCAGTGTCCTTTAATTTTGTCTATGCCCTAGTAAACCATACACGTTGGATCCCTGTTGTGGAAGTCCCTGAAATGCCTTGAGACACTATGCTTGCTAAACCCGTTCTTAATGTTGTTTATGTGTTCTCGGATTCTTACATGTAGTTCTCTCATTGTGCTGCCCACATATTGCTTGTGGCAAGGGCACTCTAACACATACATAATACACCTGTCATCGCTATCCTCATCCTTGTATAACACACCCGTCATTATCATCCTTATCCTTGTATAATACACCCGTCCTCATCATCCTTGTGTAATACACCCATCCTCATAATTCTATAATACACCCATCCTCATCATTGTATAATACACTAGTCATCATCATCCTCATTCTTGTAATACACGCGGGTTCAACAAATAGTTGATTTCTAAAATATTGGATGCTTCTAATCTAGAAGAATGGAGCACAGGCCCTGGTTTTATGAGGTGATCCTTCTCCTTTAGCCTGGTTTCACACGGATGCAATTCACACCTCCCTCTGCGAACCGCTGTGGGTGTCATTACAATGTTAATGACACCCTCAGATTGGTTCACAGATCGCAGTGTGAACTCGAACAGAAATCGGATCGCATAGATGAGAACACCCATGCGATCCGATTTCAGTGTGGGGGGAAAAAAAAAGTCCCTGCACTTTTTTTCCTGCGAATCTAATGCGAGTTCATCTATAGAACTGTATACAACCGTATGGCTGAACTCGCATCTCACAGACATCGCATGTGATTTGCACCGCAGTGCTGGTGCAAATCACATGCCATGTCTTAGATGGCAGTAGTCTGAACCCGGGCTCATACCCTCCCTAACCTCCAGTAGGTAATAAGAGTAACCAACAAAACAAATGCAGGGAAGTAAAGGGTTAACCTCCTCATCTGATAACATTCACTGCACACTCAGGTCAGACTTATTTACTGCTGGGACAGAATAACTCCATAACTGGAGACATCAAACAGTGAGATAACTGAAGATAGCAGCATAGTTGCCGATTTTCCCGGGACAATCCCGATTTTGGGACCCTCGTCCCGATCGGAGGCTGTCCCGAATTGGGATTTTCATTGGGAAAATTGGGAATGTTTGTTTTTTAATTTTTGGAGCAGCTGGCTCCAGCAAAATGGCCGCCGGCGCCGCCGCTAGATCTTCCCCCTTGTGTTCAGTGGAGAGAGGAAGGGGGCTCGATCCGTGCAGCCAATCAATCAGCTTCTTTAGCTGCACGAATCGGTCCCTCCCCTCTCCACTGAACACACGGCGCCGGTGTCTATTGGCACCTGCGCAGTACGGAGTGGACGCTATCCGATAGGGGGGACACTTTTAGTCAGAACACCGGCCACTCCTGGAGTTCCTGGTCGTGTGCTGGGGGGCGTTATGGGAGGGGAGGGTCTGCACTGGCACTGATGGAGGGGGTGGTCTGCACTGAGGGGGTTCTGCGCTAATAGAGGGGGGTCTTCACTAATAGAGGGGGGTCTGCACTGATAGAGGGGGTCTGCACTGAGGGGGGCTGCACTGAGGGGGCTCTGCACTAATAGAGGGGGGTCTGCACTGATAGAGGGGGGGGGTCTGCACTGAGGGGGTCTGCACTAATAGAGGGGGGCTGCACTTAGGGGGTTCTGAACTAATAGAGGGGGGTCTGCACTGATAGAGGGGGTCTGCGCTGATAGAGGGGGGTCTGCACGTATAAAGGGGGGTCTGCACTGAGGGGGGCCTGCACTGAGGGGGGCTGCACTAATGAGGGGGGCTGCACTGAGGGGGGTCTGCGCTAATAGAGGGGGGTCTGCACTAATAGAGGGGGGTCTGCACTGATAGAGGGGGTCTGCACTGAGGGGGGGCTGCACTGAGGAGGGGTCTGCACTGATAGAGGGGGGTCTGCACTGAGGGGGTTTGCACTAATAGAGGGGTGGCTGCACTGAGGGGGTTCTGCACTAATAGAGGGGGGTCTGCACTAATAGAGGGGGGTCTGCACTGATAGAGGGGGGGTCTGCACTGATAGAGGGGGGTATGCACTGATAGAGGGGGGTCTGCACTGATAGAGGGGGGTCTGCACGTATAAAGGGGAGTCTGCACTGAGGGGGGCCTGCACTGATGGAGGGGGGGTCTGCACTGATGGAGGGGGGTCTATACTGATAGATGGGGGGACCGCACTGAGGGGGGTCTGTATTGAGGGAGAGGGGTTTGTACTGAGGGGGTCTATACTGATGAGGGGGGTCTACACTGAGGAGGTCTAAACTGATGGAGGGGGTCTGTACTTAGTGGGGGGGTCTGTACTGAGGGTGGAGGATCTATACTGCTGGAGGGGCGGTCTGTACTTAGTGGGGGGGTCTTTACTGAGGGAGGGGGGTCTGTACTGAGGGGGACCATAGTTGGTGGAGGGGGGGTGACACCAATTTTTTTCCGCACCGGGTGACACCAGCTGTAGTGACGCCACTGGCTCTTGTCTCTGCAGCAATTTAACTTTAATGTACAGGAGGGGGCTTAACTATATACAGGAGGAGGGGGGGTGACTATATACAGGGGGGGTTATCTATATACAGGAGGAGGAGGTTAACTATATACAGGAGGGAGAGGTTAGCTATATACAGGAGGAGGGGGGTTAGCTATATACAGGAGGAGGGGGGTTACCTATATACAGGAGGGGGAGGGTTACCTATATACAGGAGGGGGGTTAACTATATACAGGAGGGGGGAGGGTTAACTATGTACAGGAGAGGGAAGGGTTAAATATATACAGGAGTGGGGGTTAACTATTTGCAGGATTGGGTGTTAAATATTTACAGGAGGGGTGGTTAACTATGTACAGGAGGGGTTACTATGTACAGTGGGGGAAACTATGCATGGGGGGGGGGGGTAACCATGCACAGGGGGGGGTAACTATGCACAGGGGGGTAACTATGTACAGGGGAGTAACTAGGGGGAGAGGGGAAACTATGTACAGGGGGAGGGGGTAACTATGTACAGGGGGAGTAACGATGGCTCTGCCTGGGACACTGATTTAAGGACTGAGGCTGGGAACACTGGTGTAAAGACCCTGATGCAAGGAGTGACTCTGCTGGGGGCACCTGATGCAAGGAGGGACTCTGCTTGGGGCACCTGATGCAAGGAGGGACTCTGCTGGGGGCATCTGATGCAAGGAGGGACTCTGCCGGGGGCACCTGATGCAAGGAGGGACTCTGCCGGGGGTACCTGATGCAAGGAGGGACTCTGCCGGGGGCACCTGATGCAAGGAGGGACTCTGCTGGGGGCACCTGATGCAAGGAGGGACTCTGCCGGGGGCACCTGATGCAAGGAGGGACTCTGCCGGGGGCACCTGATGCAAGGACAGACTCTGCTGGGGACACCTGATGCAAGGACGTACTCTGCTGGGGACACCTGATGCAAGGACAGACTCTGCTGGGGGCACCTGATGCAAGGAGGGACTCTGCTTGGGGCACCTGATGCAAGGAGGGACTCTGCCGGGGGCATCTGATGCAAGGAGGGACTCTGCCGGGGGCACCTGATGCAAGGAGGGACTCTGCCGGGGGCACCTGATGCAAGGAGGGACTCTGCTGGGGGCACCTGATGCAAGGAGTGACTCTGCTGGGGGCACCTGATGCAAGGAGGGACTCTGCTTGGGGCACCTGATGCAAGGAGGGACTCTGCTGGGGGCATCTGATGCAAGGAGGGACTCTGCCGGGGGCACCTGATGCAAGGAGGGACTCTGCCGGGGGCACCTGATGCAAGGAGGGACTCTGCCGGGGGCACCTGATGCAAGGAGGGACTCTGCTGGGGGCACCTGATGCAAGGAGGGACTCTGCTGGGGGCACCTGATGCAAGGAGGGACTCTGCCGGGGGCACCTGATGCAAGGAGGGACTCTGCCGGGGGTATCTGATGCAAGGAGGGACTCTGCCGGGGGCACCTGATGCAAGGAGGGACTCTGCCGGGGGCACCTGATGCAAGGAGGGACTCTGCTGGGGGCACCTGATGCAAGGAGGGACTCTGCTGGGGGCACCTGATGCAAGAATAGACTCTGCCGGGGGCACCTGATGCAAGGACAGACTCTGCTGGGGACACCTGATGCAAGGACAGACTCTGCTGGGGGCACCTGATGCAAGGAAGGACTCTGCTGGTGGCAGGCAACATGGCTAGTGACACGCTCAGGGATCCCACTGATTCGGCATTATGGTGAGTTGAATGATTTCATTTTATATTACAATGTAATAATAGAAATAATGCCCTTAAATCATCCTGACACCATAACAATCATGGTGCCGGAATGATTGAAGCGCTAACACCAGGTGTTTGGAGTATCTTTATCTGCTGATTGTTAAACTTTCTAGAATACACATATTTCTATTGTTGTGTAGGATCTGGGCATTCTGTCCCTTCATTCCTCTCTCCCCCTTTCCCTCTCCATTCCTCATTAATCTCAGACTCTAACCACACCCCCTCTGAGCCATACCCATTTAGGCCACGCCCACTATTTTGAGTAAACCACGCCTAATTTTCGCAGCGGCGCGCTTTGCCCGCCGCAGTTTTCTCTTTTTTTGCTATGCCACGCCTACAAATGCATGCCCCTCCCCCTAATTATTATACGGCTCCGCCTACAGCCAAAAAAGTGTCCCACAAATTTTTTTCGCAATGTTGGCAACTATGTAGCAGCATTCCAAGGGGCAACCTGTCACAGGGGAAGATCAGTGTCTCTCTTGCAATAAATAAGGCTGAGCACTGTGTGCAAGGAGCTGTTATCAGGTGAGTGAAAGATTTACTTCCCTGCATTTGCTTGTTACTGAGAGGATGAGCTGCTCCAACTCCAAGTTCATCCGTCAATCCCTACATCTATACAGAGCCGCTTCTCCTCCGTCCTGCATCTATACAGAGCCGCTTCTCCTCCGTCCTGCATCTATACAGAGCCGCTTCTCCTCCGTCCTGCATCTATACAGAGCCGCTTCTCCTCCGTCCTGCATCTATACAGAGCCGCTTCTCCTCCGTCCTGCATCTATACAGAGCCGCTTCTCCTCCGTCCTGCATCTATACAGAGCCGCTTCTCCTCCGTCCTGCATCTATACAGAGCCGCTTCTCCTCCGTCATGCATCTATACAGAGCCGCTTCTCCTCCGTCCTGCATCTATACAGAGCCGCTTCTCCTCTGTCCTGCATCTATACAGAGCCGCTTCTCCTCTGTCCTGCATCTATACAGAGCCGTTTCTCCTCTGTCCTGCATCTATACAGAGCCGCTTCTCCTCCGTCCTGCATCTATACAGAGCCGTTTCTCCTCCGTCCTGCATCTATACAGAGCCGTTTCTCCTCTGTCCTGCATCTATACAGAGCCGCTTCTCCTCCGTCCTGCATCCATACAGAGCCGCTTCTCCTCTGTCCTGCATCTATACAGAGCCGCTTCTCCTCTGTCCTGCATCTATACAGAGCCGCTTCTCCTCCGTCCTGCATCTATACAGAGCCGTTTCTCCTCTGTCCTGCATCTATACAGAGCCGCTTCTCCTCCGTCCTGCATCCATACAGAGCCGTTTCTCCTCCGTCCCGCATCTATACAGAGCCGCTTCTCCTCCGTCCCGCATCTATACAGAGATGCTTCTCCCCCGTCCATGCCTAGTTATGGCCCTGCATAGGGGCTTACCTCTGCCTATGGGGCCACGCTGACAGTCTCAGTCCATCCATTTGTGTTCCCTCCACACTGCAATGAGCCGGAAAAGTGACACGGGTGTGCTGAAAAAAGCACCGCCCACTGTCCTCCGATCCCCACCAATTAAAATGCAGGAAGGGAGGACAGAAACAAATCAGTGTAGAGTGGGAGTGTGTGCGGTCACATCGTTTGCGCCCTGCACACGCCCTAAACGCAGGCAAATCAGCTTCCCAGCTTGCGATCAGCTGATTGCAAGTTGGGAAGCTTCCCATAGACCACTGTGTGTCTGGTGCCCGGACACTCTTAAAGGGAACCTTTTTTGTTTTTTACAGCTTGGAGGGGGTGGCGCTCGTGCGCCCCCTATGGACGGGCCGCCACTGAATACTGCCCTGCGGCCCAGTCTCTGAAGGGAGGGGATCATGCTCGGCTTCAGTATATCACAGTACATGTTGGCATTCATGGTTCCCTCAATGAACTGTAGCTCCCCAGTGCCGGCAGCACTCATTTTTTCATTTTTGTAAATATTTTATTATATATTTTCTTCTATCTTTTCATGTGACAACACTGAAGAAATTACACTTTGCTACAATGTAAAGTAGTGAGTGTACAGCTTGTATAACAGTGTAAATTTGCTGTCCCCATAAAAAAAAACTCAAAACACAGCCATTAATGTCTAAACCGCTGGCAACAAAAGTAAGTACACCCCTAAGTGAAAATATCCAAATTGGGCCCAAAGTGTCAATATTTTGTGTGGCCACCATTATTTTCCAGCACTGCCTTAACCCTCTTGGGCATGGAGTTCACCAGAGCTTCACAGGTTACCACTGGAGTCCTCTTCCACTCCTCCATGACGACATCACAGAGCTGGTGGATGTTAGAGACTTTGCGCTCCTCCACCTTCCGTTTGAGGATGCCCCAAATTGGGCCCAATTAGCCATTTTCCCTCCCCAGTGTCATGTGACTCGTTACAAGATCTCAGGTGTGAATGCAATAAAAAAAATATATATATATTTTTTTTAGTCATTTGAAAAAAACCAAAAAACAAAATGGCCACAGAAACCACTTTTATCTGAAAGCGGACCGCCCGCTGAAGAAGGGGATACCAGGGTTATGGTAGCTAGCTGCTGCCATAACAACGATATCCCTCTTCAAAGTAGCGGCGTAAAACTGCGGCAGGTGGTCCGTAAGTGGTTAAGGGCAACAACCTTCTGAAGATCACAGGTCGCCCTTTAGGGTGGATCACCTCAACAATATCAAACTTTAGCCAACATGGCTTCAGGTGGGCACTCCATGTATCTGACGGCAGCATTCAGTCCAGCATGGTCCAGGCAGAACAGCTCTCTGGAATGTTCTCCACTAGCAAAACTTTAAACTTCAAAGATTGACCTTTTGTTTTCCCTGATAACATCTCACCTGGGTAGTAAACAACAGCATTCTTTGACTCATCCAATCAGGCTGTGTCCAATATACATTTACTAGGTACAGTGACCAATTAGGGAGAATTATATTAGCCACACTACAGAAAGGAGGGAATGCTTTGTGACCAAGCTAACTCACTTTTTGGTGTGGGAACAGACAGCAGTCACCATGGGCTGACCTGAAGATAACAGGTAATCTAACTCTATACTTGCATCTTATATTGTATTGTAAATATAGTTCTGAGAGTAATTGGTAAATATCATGTAAGCCAGGGGACCTACACTGTACATTGTGTTGTAAATACTGTCTGGTGTGTAATTTGTATATATTATGTAACCCTATCAATGTGTGTTGCGGATTGAACTACCTCTTTTGTACAAAATCTCTAAGATCTAGATATGTATATGTCCATACTACTACAATGTTTGAGGGGTATGCACATAATCACAGAAACTAGTCAACAGAATGAACAAGGTTTGATATGTAGAGCACTTCCAAATGACTCTGCTTAAGGTCATCCCCCGTTCGCCCTACGCACCCCGAATGGGAGCCTGCTGTGCTAAGGGGCAACCAGGGGGTACAACCAGTAACTGCAGGGAGAGGGCTAGGCCGCTCCCCAGACTGCGACAAGTAACACAGTGGGAGTCATGTCAATTAGATAAACCTGGTGTTAACAATAGGAACATGTGGTGATTAGGGATGAGCTTCGAGTTCGAGTCGAACTCATGTTCGACTCGAACATTGGCTGTTCGCAAGTTCGCCGAACAGCGAACAATTTGGGGTGTTCGTGGAAAATTCGAATGCCGCGGAACACCCTTTAAAAGTCTATGGGAGAAATCAAAAGTGCTAATTTTAAAGGCTTATATGCAAGTTATTGTCATAAAAAGTGTTTGGGGACCTGGGTCCTGCCCCAGGGGACATGGATCAATGCAAAAAAAAGTTTTAAAAACTGCAGTTTTTTCAGGAGCAGTGATTTTAATAATGCTTAAAGTCAAACAATAAAAGTGTAATATCCCTTTAAATTTGGTAGCCGGGGGGTGTCTATAGTATGCCTGTAAAGGGGCGCATGTTTCCCGTGTTTAGAACAGTCTGACAGCAAAATGACATTTCAAAGGAAAAAAAGTCATTTAAAACTACTCGTGGCTATTGCACTGCCGGTCCGACAATACACATAAAAGTTCATTGATAAAAAAGGCATGGGAATTCCCCACAGGGGAACCCCAAACCAATTTTTTTTTTTTTAAATGACGTGGGGGTCCCCCTAAATTCCATACCAGACCCTTCAGGTCTGATATGGGTTTTAAGGGGAACCCCGTGCCAATTTTTTTTTTAAAATGGCGTGGGGTCCCCCCAAAAATCCATACCAGACCCTTATCCGAGCACGCAACCTGGCAGGCCGCAGGAAAAGAGGGGGGACGAGAAAGCGCCCCCCCCCCCCTGAACCGTACCAGACCACATGCCCTCAACATATGAGGGTGCTTTGGGGTAGCCCCCCAAAACACCTTGTCCCCATGTTGATGAGGACAAGGGCCTCATACCCACAACCCTGGCCGGTGGTTGTGGGGTCTGTGGGCAGGGGGCTTATCAGAATCTGGAAGCCCCCTTTAACAAGGGGACCCCCAGATCCCGCCCCCACCTGTGTGAAATGGTAAGGGGGTACAAAAGTACCCCTACCATTTCACTAAAAAACTGTCAAAAATGTTAAAAATGACAAGAGACAGTTTTTGACAATTCCTTTATTTAAATGCTTCTTCTTTCTTCTTTCATCTTCTTCTTCTTCTTCTTCTGGTTCTTCTGGCTCTTCTGGTTCTTCCTCCGGTGTTCTCATCCAGCATCTCCTCCGTGGCGTCTTCTATCTTCTCCTTGGGCCGCTCCGCACCCATGGCATGGGGGAGGCTCCCGCTCTTCTCTTCATCTTCTTCTCTTTTTCATCTTCTTCTCTTCTTCTCTTCTTCATCTTCTTCTCCGGGCCGCTCCCCATCCATGCTGGCATGGTGGGGGGCTCCCTCTGTGTGACGTGTCTCCTCTTCTGACGGTTCTTAAATAATGGGGGGCGGGGCCACCGGGTGCCCCCCCCCCACATTATTTAAGAACTGTCAGAAGAAGAGACACGTCACACAGCGGGAGCCTCCCACCATGCCAGCATAGATGCGGAGCAGCCCGGAGAAGAAGATGAAGAAGAGAAGAAGAGAAGCCCCCCTTACCATTTCACACAGGGGGGGCAGAATCTGGGGGTCCCCTTGTTAAAGGGGGCTTCCAGATTCCGATAAGCCCCATGCCCGCAGATCCCCACAAACACTGGCCAGGGTTGTGGGGATGAGGCCCTTGTCCTCATCAACATGGGGACAAGGTGTTTTGGGGGGCTACCCCAAAGCACCCTCCCAATGTTGAGGGCATGTGGCCTGGTACGGTTCAGGAGGGGGGGGCGCTCTCTCGTCCCCCCTCTTTTCCTGCGGCCTGCCAGGTTGCGTGCTCGGATAAGGGTTTTGTATGGATTTTTGGGGGGACCCCACGCCGTTTTTTTTTATTATTTTGGCGCGGGGTTCCCCTTAAAATCCATACCAGACCTGAGGGGTCTGGTATGGAATTTAGGGGGACCTCCACGTCATTTTATTTTTAAATTTTGGCCGGGGTTCCCCTTAATATCCATACCAGACCTGAAGGGCCTGGTATGGAATTTAGGAGGACCCCCACGTCATTTTTTTTTTAAATTTTGGTTCGGGGTTCCCCTGTGGGGAATTCCCATGCCGTTTTTATCAATGAACTTTTATGTGTATTGTCGGACCGGCAATGCAATAGCCGCGAGTAGTTTTAAATGACTTTTTTTCTTTGAAATGTCATTTTGCTGTCAGACTGTTCTAAACAAGGGAAACATGCGCCCCTTTACAGGCATACTATAGACACCCCTAGCTACGAAATTTAAAGGGATATTACACTTTTATTGTTTGACTTTAAGCATTATTAAAATCACTGCTCCTGAAAAAACGTCAGTTTTTAAAACTTTTTTTTGCATTGATCCATGTCCCCTGGGGCAGGACCCAGGTCCCCAAACACTTTTTATGACAATAACTTGCATATAAGCCTTTAAAATTAGCACTTTTGATTTTTCATGTTCATGTCCCATAGACTTTAACGGTGTTCGCGTGTTCAAACTAACTTTTTTCCTGTTCGCATGTTCTGGTGCGAACCAAACAGGGGGTGTTCGGCTCATCCCTAGTGGCTATCAAGTGGAGATCATAGAGGAGGGTATAAAAAGAGTACCCTCCATTTTCAAAAGATTCGGTACATTTGACTGAAAAAACGTTCTGGAGGGTTGGCAAACTCCAGAACGCGTAGAGGGCTGGTTCTACCCAAGTATGGTCATAAGGTAGAAGGAGAGAGAGTTGAAAGAGTGAGGGATAAAGAGAGAGTGGGAGAGAAGAGGAATGGGAGAGAAGAAAGGAGGAAGGGGGAACCTTCGCGGAGGGTAGGGGGTATGAGCCAAAAGTGTGACTTGCTCAGACTTAAGGCGGCTTCTGTTCCTTAGGGAAGTAGAGAGATTCCTATATATTTGGCCTAGGGTTAGCAAGTGAGTCTAAATTTCTCTGATGTGTCGAGTATGGTCTTGGAAATTTTCTCCTGTGAAATTTCTCCTGTGACATAATCCAGGAAATCTTTTATTTGGTCAGGTAAAAGGAGACAGAGGGGGATTTCCATGCACGGGCTATTGTAATCTTGGCCCCCAGGAGGATAAAGTGGATTAGGGATTGGGTCAGTTTGGGTACGTTGGGGATTCGGCTATCAAGGAGTGCTATTGTGGGGTCCTGTTTCACTGCGTATCCAGTGGATTTGCGGATGAGATTAAAGATTCTGTTCCAGTATCCTCTAATTCTGGGGCTTTCCCATAAAGTGTGTAGGAGGGAACCTATGTGGCCACATCCTCTAAAACAATGTGGAGAGGACTGAGGGTAATATTTGGTAAGACGGGTGGGGACCGGGTACCAGCGGGAAATGACTTTGAGGTCCACTTCCACAAGGGAACAATTAAGGATTCACCTGTAGGAGCGGGTGAAATTTGTGTGCCATTTGTCCAGGTCCCACTCAAACTGGAGATCTCGCTCCCATTTCAGCATGTAGGTCGCTTTCTCCAAGGGTTCGGCGAGGGCTGAATATGTTAGGGAGATTCCCCCTCTCACGCTCACGGCTGAGGAGCACCAAAGCTCATACTGATTACAGAGAGCGGGCTCTCAGAATCCTTCCACACCTTGCTCAAGAAATGTAGCAGTTGGTTATATTGGAATGTATCGGAAAGGTGGCACATCCAGTTTAGAAATGCAATAGTTAATTGTGATAGGGCCGTTACCATTGAAATATTGCCCTATTCTGTAGAGGCCCTTGTCTAGCCACCACCTAAAGGCCTTGATATTGAGACCCGGGGGGGGGGGGGGGTGGACAGGGAGTTATGGAAAATATGCGCCAGAGGGCGCCAAGCCGATGTCAGGGAGTGCCGTTTGTGTAGGGAATCACATAGGGTCATGGAATGTGAGAGTGTGGGGGTCGATCTTTCTGTGGGCTCCAGATTAGGAAATCTAGGGTATGGTTGGGGGTACCCTGTCTTTCTATGTCTACCCAATCTGGCTTCGGGCCTTTGGAATAAATGACAGAGAATTGGCAGAGTTGGGCAGCCTGATAATGCCACCATAGATTGGGTAGTCCTAATCCCCCTTTTTTCATGGATCTAAATAGAACCATCTTGGATAGACGATGTCCCTTACTGCCCCAGATGAAACGTATAATTGCTGACTGCAATTTATCTAGGAGACGCTTTTTTATGGGTATGGGGAGGAAGTGAAATAGATACAAAATTCTGGCCAGCAAGGTCATCTTGAAACTACAGTATTGTTTATGATGCACTATTTAAAAGGTTCTATACATTATCCTTCACTCTTCCTTCTGCGGGAGACAGATCTCCTTTCCTATGAAGTTATTCAAAAGAACTTTGCTTGCTGTTGTGGAAAATGTTATATTAATGTATTGTCATAAGAGTCTCCCATTGTCTGTTCTCTCGCAGCCCGCTCTAAAGAGCTGACTGGGGCAGACTGACGCTGGTTGAGACCTGTTAGGTAGTGGAAAACTTGCTGGTGTTTGGAGAGAGGTGTTTGCGGAGAGAGGACATGTCCACCAGCAAAGGGCCCCTGTGCAATGCACAGAACGATCGTCTGGTGGGGGTGTGTTCGCTCTGCAAAGACATTATCAGTTTAGCGGTTGTTTTCCCTTGTCACCCCGGTATGCCTGATCAACATATTTGGGGTGCCATGACGTACACCTGCAGATAATCTCTCATCCACGAGGAAATTTAGTCATCGTATTTGGTTATTTGGTTATTTTATATTGTATCATGTCCTGTAGTAATTGGTGGTTGTTTTGTTTTGTGTTGTGTTGTTAAATCCTTATATGGTCATTCACATCCTGTGCTCATATCCTGTGAGATCATATCCTGTGAAGGAAGCGATTGGCTGTTGGGGCCAGGGCTTCCTGTTTGTGATTGCTTTTGTGGTCTTTGACTAAAGAGCCAGGGGGCTTGCTGACAGAGCAATGCTGGAGCTGAGAACGTAAGGATGTGCTGTGTCTGTTTGTGGGGAAGGGGCACACACCAGAGGGGGGCTACACCAGAGGATGGCATATGATCAGAAGGTGAGATGGTATTATATCATAAGATGGAAATGGGTGCTTATTAGCACAGGAGTAGGGATGAGCCGAACACCCCCCTGTTCGGTTCGCACCAGAACATGCGAACAGGAAAAAAGTTTGTTCGAACACGTGAACACCGTTAAAGTCTATGGGACACGAACATGAATAATCAAAAGTGCTAATTTTAAAGGTTTATATGCAAGTTATTGTCATTAAAAGTGTTTGGGGACCTGGGTCCTGCCCCAGGGGACATGAATCAATGCAAAAAAAAGTTTTAAAAACGGCCGTTTTTTCAGGAGCAGTGATTTTAATAATGCTGAAAGTCAAACAATAAAAGTGTAATATCCCTTTAAATTTCGTACCTGGGGGGTGTCTATAGTATGCCTGTAAAGGGGCGCATGTTTCCCGTGTTTAGAACAGTCTGACAGCAAAATGACATTTTGAAGGAAAAAACACATTTAAAACTACCCGCGGCTATTGCATTGCCGACAATACACATAGAAGTTCATTGATAAAAACGGCATGGGAATTCCCCACAGGGCAACCCCGAACCAAAATTAAAAAAAAAAAATGATGTGGGAGTCCCCCTAAATTCCATACAAGGCCCTTCAGGTCTGGTATGGATATTAAGGGGAACCCCATCCAAAATTAAAAAAAAAAATGAGGTGGGGTTCCCCCTAAATTCCATACCAGACCCTTCAGGTCTGGTATGGATTTTAAGGGGAACCCCGCGCCAAAAAAAAAAAAAAAAAAAACGGCGTGGGGTCCCCCCAAAAATCCATACCAGACCCTTATCCGAGCACGCAACCTGGCAGGCCGCAGGAAAAGAGGGGGGGACGAGAGTGCGGCCCCCCCCCCCCCCTCCTGAACCGTACCAGGCCACATGCCCTCAACATTGGGAGGGTGCTTTGGGGTAGCCCCCCAAAACACCTTGTCCCCATGTTGATGAAGACAAGGGCCTCATCCCCACAACCCTGGCCGGTGGTTGTGGGGGTCTGCGGGCGGGGGGCTTATCGGAATCTGGAAGCCCCCTTTAACAAGGGGACCCCCAGATCCCGGCCCCCCCCCCTGTGTGAAATGGTAAGGGGGTACTTACCCCTACCATTTCACTAAAAAACTGTCAAAAATGTTAAAAATGACAAGAGACAGTTTTTGACAATTCCTTTATTTAAATGCTTCTTCTTTCTTCCTTCATCTTCTTCTGGTTCTTCTGGTTCTTCCTCCGGCGTTCTCGTCCAGCATCTCCTCCGCGGGGTTCCCCTTAAAATCCATACCAGACCTGAAGGGTCTGGTATGGAATTTAGGGGGAACCCCACGTCATTTTTTTTTTTAAATTTTGGCTGGGGTTCCCCTTAATATCCATACCAGACCTGAAGGGCCTTGTATGGAATTTAGGGGGACTCCCACATCATTTTTTTTTTTTTTTTTTTTTTGGTTCGGGGTTGCCCTGTGGGGAATTCCTATGCCGTTTTTATCAATGAACTTCTATGTGTATTGTCGGCAATGCAATAGCCGCGGGTAGTTTTAAATGTGTTTTTTTCTTCAAAATGTCATTTTGCTGTCAGACTGTTCTAAACACAGGAAACATGCGCCCCTTTACAGGCATACTATAGACACCCCCCAGGTACGAAATTTAAAGGGATATTACACTTTTATTGTTTGACTTTAAGCATTATTAAAATCACTGCTCCTGAAAAAACGTCCGTTTTTAAAACTTTTTTTTGCATTGATCCATGTCCCCTGGGGCAGGACCCAGGTCCCCAAACACTTTTTATGACAATAACTTGCATATAAGCCTTTAAAATTTGCACTTTTGATTTCTCCCATAGACTTTTAAAGGGTGTTCCGCGGCATTCGAATTTGCCGCGAACACCCCAAATTGTTCGCTGTTCGGCGAACTTGCGAACAGCCAATGTTCGAGTAGAACATGAGTTCGACTCGAACTCGAAGCTCATCCCTACACAGGAGATATGGCTGTGTGCATAGCTTACAGACAAATTTCCATTTTAGGATGGCGGGCCAGGTACTTTATGGAGCAGACTGAACCCCCCTCCACATCGGCAAGAAAAGGGGGGAGAACGGATCTCAGTCCAGGACATCTCTTTCCGATGTGTTGGGGAGCCTCTGCTCTGCAAAAGAGCTAATTTTCTGAAATAATGCTGGAAGTTTGATCGTATGTCTGGTGTGTGCCTGCGTGTGTGTGTGTGATTTGTATCTCAAATGTTAGTGTAAGGAGACTGATGCTGTGTAACAAGTTTGTAATGCATGTGAGAAATGGATGAATTGTAATTACTACTTATGTATGGGACGAGTAGATTTCATGACTTTTGTAGAGTGTTTAATTGTCTCAAGACCCAGACTTTGTTGAAGATGGCTGCTGCATTTTCAAGTGGGCATGCGGCCTGGGGGGAGGGGTGGCCAAGCATTCACTGTCTGTATTTCTCAATGTCTTGTTCCTGTGAAAGCGGATGTGAACTGAGTTTGAGAAAAGAGGGTATGTTTTAGCCGTGTGCTTGTGTTTCTAGTGTGGTCTTTTTGTCATCGGCCATCTTGCTGTGGTCCAGATTTCATCTACCATGTGTTCCTAAGCTGTGTTTGTTCGTAACTTAATTATTAATAATTGTAACTAATAATTGTAATTTTATGGGGAGAAATTTTTGGTTTTGGCAGGAAAATGGTTTTTGTCTGCTATTTCCTTTTGTTGTTGTCTACCATGTGACTACGGTCGGCCATTTTGTATTCCTTTGTGTGTGCAAAGCCATGTGCTATAAGCTACCATCTGGCTTCTAGGCACCATTTTGTTTTCTTTTTAAGTGAATTCTATTTTTGTACTGTTTACATACTTTTCAAGGAAACGATTGCGTTTTCTGTATTGAATATTGGTTTTAAGTTGAAATGCCTGTCGCATATCCAAGTGCCCATGCATTGTTGGGACATCACAATAGGAGCTGTTTACACCCTGTGGAGTCTCAGGTTTCTAGGTAATAGCATGGGGGGAGTTACGTTTTATTTCATGTTTTATGTAACTTTGGCGTTTTGGATATATTACATAATTGCATGGTTGGTGGGGTTGGGTGGAGACACCAGTCTATCCAGTTCAGCCTGAGTGAGTGTGGGTGTGTGTCTGCTGTTATCCCTGTGCATTGTGTCTCATTGGGATGCTCATATTTGTTCAAAGGTACCCATATAGCGCCATCGGTTTGCGCAGGGCTCCACACATGCATCGCATGCTCACGTCGGTCCCTGCCCTCGGGGAGCCTGCAGTCCGGGGTCCCCGGTTTGCATTCATGTACTAGAGCCAATTTTGGACGGAGGCCAATTGGCCTGCCAGCATGTCTTTGGAGTGTGGGAGGAAACCGGAGTGCCCGGAGGAGACCCACGCACAGGGCCGGTCCTGTCCGGGGTGCACTGCACCCGGGCGCCATGGAGGTGGGGGTGCTGAAGCGCCAGAGTGCTCCCCTCCCTCCTCCTCCTCCTCCTCTCCATGTCCATAGGCGGCTCTTTCCGCCGGTCACCGCAGCCGTCGCTGTGTCTCTTGCCGGAGCCCAGCCATCCCACCTCCCTCCTCTTGTCAGAGGAGGAGAGCGGAACCAGCCACAGATCGTAGCGGCTGTGTCTCTGTGTGCAGAGAGACCAGCCACGCGGTGACGTCACGGGGGGGCGGTCCGTTCCCGACATGTTCCAGCTCTCCTCCTCCTGTGTAACTCCCGCCTGCTGCCCAAGCCTGACACGCTCTATTCTCCACCCGGGCGGCGCGGCTGCACACCGTCCTCTCCTCTCCAGCTGCCGCCCGGAAGTTCTTTAACTAGCCCAATGGAGGGGGGGTTTGTCTTGGAGGGGTCTATACTAATGAAGGGGGGTTGTCCTGGGGGGTCTATACTAATGAAGGGGGGTTGTCCTGGGGGGTCTATACTAATGAAGGGGGGTTGTCCTGGGGGGTCTATACTAATGAAGGGGGGTTCGTCCTGGGGGGGTCTATTCTAATGAAGGGGGGTTTGTCCTGGGGGGGTCTATTCTAATGAAGGGGGGGTTGTCCTGGGGGGTCTATACTAATGGAGGGGGGGTGGTTTGTCTTGGGGGGTCTATTCTAATGAAGGGGGGGTTGTCCTGGGGGTCTATACTAATAAAGTGGGGGTTGTTCTGGGAGGGTCTATACTAATGTAGGGGGGGTGGTTTGTCTTGGGGGGGTCTGTACTAATGGAGGGGGGTGGTTTGTCTGGGGGGGTCTGTACTAATGGAGGGGGTGGTTTGCCCCGGGGGTCTGTACTAATGTAGGGGGTGGTTTGTCCTGGGGGGTCTGTACTAATGGAGGGAGGGTGGTTTGTTCTGGGGGGGTCTGTACTAATGGAGGGGGTGGTTTGTCCTGGGGAGTCTGCACTAATGAAGGGGGGGTGGTTTGTCCCGGGGGGTCTGTACTAATGTAGGGGGGGGTTTTTTCCGGGGGGGTCTGTACTAATGGAGGGGGGTGGTTTGTTCTGGGGGGTCTGTACTAATGAAGGGGGGGTGGTTTGTCCTGGGGGGTCTGTACTAATGTAGGGGGGTGGTTTTTCCGGGGGGGTCTGTACTAATGGAGGGGGGTGGTTTGTTCTGGGGGGTCTGTACTAATGAAGGGGGGGTGGTTTGTCCTGGGGGGTCTGTACTAATGGGGGGGTGGTTTGTCCAGGGGGGGTCTTTACTAATGGAGGGGGTTGGTTTGTTCTGGGGGGTCTGTACTAATGGAGGGGGGGGTTTGTCCCAGGGGGTCTGTACTAATGGAGAGGGGGTGGTTTGTCCCGGGGGTCTGTACTAATGGAGGGGGTGGTTTGTTCTGGGGGTCTGTACTAATGGAGGGGGGGTGGTTTGTTTTAGAGGGGTCTGTACTAATGGAGGGGTATGGTTTGTTTTGGGGGGTCTGTACTAATGGAGGGGGATGGTTCTGTACTAATGGAGGGGGGTGGTTTGTCCTGAGGGGGGTCTGCACTAATGGAGGGGGGTGGTTTGTTCAGGGGGGTCTGTACTAATGGAGGAGGGGTGGTTCTGTACTAATGTAGGGGGGTGGAGGGGGGTGATACCATGTTTTACCGCACCGGGTGACACCCCTCTCCCTCTCCTCTTCGCACGCGCTTCTGTACTAGTGAGCGGCGCACTATGTTTCTTCCCCCCGCCTTCATATCGGCCAGGGAAGAAAAAAAAAGGAGCAAAGAGGAGGATTGTGGGACATGTAGTCCCGAGAACTGGCAGCCCCACTGTAACACAGAAACTGCAGCCCAC
The DNA here is from genome assembly GCA_037952925.1 of Lithobates clamitans. Classification (NCBI taxonomy): domain Eukaryota; kingdom Metazoa; phylum Chordata; class Amphibia; order Anura; family Ranidae; genus Lithobates; species Lithobates clamitans. Next base: position 96,235 of record JBBGZY010001332.1, on the reverse strand, counting down.
ACAGCATGCTCAGCTGAATGGGAGAGAGAGAGAGAGAGAGCCAGGAGTCCGGGAAAGCTTTAAGGGAAGTACACCCAGGGCTCCAGAGGGAGAGGACAGTGCTGAGGGAACACCCGCTGCTCTGCGCCACCAGAGGGAAAGCCACACAGCCTGGCGCCATCCCTGGCGGAGAAAGGAATGGAGGCATTGCCAGAATACAGATCTGGGTGCTACCCAGCAGAGTCACCACGGGCAATTCAGAGTGAGTTGACTCCTGATCAGAGGAACCGTTGATGCTGTATCGCTGGGTCAGTTTAAAGGGCCAATTGGCCATTATCTACTAACGTCCATAGTAACTGCAGTCTCTGACCATCTCTTGTATCAGGTCTGCAGTCTCTGATCATCTCCTGTACTATGTCTGCAGTCTCTGATCATCTCCTGTATTATATCTCCAGTCTCTGACCATCTCTTGTATCATGTCTGCAGTCTCTGTCTCCTGTATTATGTCTGCAGTCTTTGACCATCTCCTGTATTATATCTCCAGTCTCTGACAATCTCCTGTAGTGTGTCTGCATTCTCTGACCATCTCCTGTAGTATGTCTGCAGTCTCTGACCATCTCCTGTATCATGTCTGCAGTCTCTGATCATCTCCTGTACTATGTCTGCAGTCTCTGACCATCTCTTGTAACATGTCTGCAGTCTCTGATCATCTCCTGTATCATGTCCTCAGTCTCTGACCATCTCTTGTAACATGTCTGCAGTCTCTGATCATCTCCTGTATCATGTCCTCAGTCTCTGACCATCTCCTGTACTATGTCTGCAGTCTCTGAACATCTCCTGTACTATGATTGCAGTCTCTGACCATCTCTTGCATCATGTCTGGGGGCTCTTTCTAACAGACTCTCTAACAGACAGCCCTCTGTGTGCATCAGAGAGACTCCCCTCCAGGTTTCATTAGTGTACACTCTTCCTGTATTTTCTTTATTGTTAAAAGATCATGGGAAGATCCTAGGGTAATGAAGACTTCTTAGGGAGCATCTCTGTGTTTGAGTCGTTGCCATAGTAACATTTGTAAAGGGGAGGAGTTGGTAAGATGACCACACCCACGTGGGGGCGCCAGAAATATTTCTGCACCCAGGCGTCGGTGACCCTAGGATTGGCCCTGCCCACGCAGGCGCAAGGAGAACATGCAGAGACCTGCCGGGTGGTGTCATGGTTGGGATTCAAGCCAGCGGCCCTTTTTGATGCTGGGCGGGGGTGCTAACCACTACACCACTGTGCCACCCAGTATTGTTTAGTTAAATATGCCTATGTTTCAGTATAGGCCCTAACTGACATAGCCTAAAGTGTTTGTCTAAGGATAAGTGTTAATATTGATGTCTCAATTGTATAGTCAGTTTTTGTAGGAAGAAATCCTGGTTTGTCTTGTCATTTGTTAATGTCGGCCATTTTTCTGTAGTCCGGGTTTCATTCACCATTTTGCCGTGGACTGATTTTCAATTGCTGCACCTGCCTTTTTGTTTCTGCTGAGCTAAATATCTCTGGTTTTGTACTGAATTCTATTTCCAGTAGAATCATTTAGGTTTTTATTCCATTTGTTTTAAAGAAGTTTATGTTTCTCGTGAAGAAATCTCGATTTTGGCGGGATCAACAACTAAATTTCATGTGTTAATGGCACCATTTTATTTGTGGCCTGCAGTGGAAGGGAAACGACTTTGGTTGAACTCCTTCAGTCGTCTTTTTGCAGGAGTTTCAGTTTTTGGCTTTTGTTACACTGTTGTGTGGCATTTCGGTCTCAAAACTTGTGGTTTGACTTCCCAGGGGACATGTGAGTCAAGGGGGATTCCCTCCCATTTGCAATATGGGGGCTTATTCCAACCCATTCCTGGACAAAAGTTTTTATTTGTTGATGTTAGCCATAGATTTTTCTAATGTCTTGATAGACAAAATATGAAGCTATTCAAGGCTTCCCCCTCCCTCTTCCTACTCAGGTGTGCAACAGGAAGTTGGTGGGAGGGGCTTCGGGTCTTTTGACTTGTGTTTGGAAGGACAAAATCATTTTTATTTTTAAATTAAATTAAGGTTTATACTGTAAAACAGTTTTGGGTAGAGAGCAAACAGTAGGCATCCAAGTTATTGTTGTAATATCTAGGTACAGATAGAAGTCATAATATTGTTTTGAATAGTGGAGGATTTCATGATGCTTTGTAGTTTGTCTGACAACACATTTATAGGGCTGCCGATAACAGGTTGTAGAGCATGTAAATGTGAGGAGTAGTACGCTAACAGCCCCTCAGGCCGTGTATGATAATCGGAATGCGGGTAGTCGATTATGGTGATAAAGGCACATACCATAATCGCTCCGAAAATAAAGCACAGGGTTCTCTGGACGCAGAGTTCGCCAAAAAAGCGATTTGAATCGTCATGGGTAATGTGCCGACCATGTGTTGGAGGAAAAAATGAGGCTCCACACCAGTCAGACAGCTGCACTTCACAGGAGATCTGGTTTGGGGCTAGGGACATGAGACCCCTTAAAGATTGGCAGATATGGTCAGAGGGTACAGTAAGGTGTATTCTTTTGCCTGATTGGACGCGTGACCAGAGCCTGAGCAGATGACCACATCTTTCCTGATGAGATGCCCCGAAGCCCAACCCACGTACAAGTAACAGAGGATCCCAGACCGACCAGCGACTACTACAGCTCACCACGTCATCTCCAACAGAGTCTACATGTCAAGCCGTGTTTTACTTTTTATGGACTAAGAATAAGATGAGGATTCATCGAAGGACACATGGGATCATCTGACAAGAGGAGGGAACTGTTGTGGAAAATTTTATGTTAATGTATTGTCATAAGAGTCTCCCAGTGTCTGTTCTCTCGCAGCCCGCTCTAAAGAGCTGACTGGGGCAGACTGACGCTGGTTGAGACCTGTTAGGTAGTGGAAAACTTCCTGGTGTTTGGAAAGAGGTGTGTGCGGAGAGAGGACATGTCCGCCAGCAAAGGGCCCCTGTGCAATGCACAGAACGATCGTCTGGGGGTGGTGTGTTCGCTCTCCAAAGACATTATCGGTTTAGCGGTTGTTTGCCCTTGTCACCCCGGTATGCCTGATCAACATATTTGGGGTGCCATGACGTACACCTGCAGATAATCTCCCATCCACGAGGAACTCTAGTCATCGTATTTGGTTATTGTATATTGTATCATGTCCTGTAGTAATTGGTGGTTGTTTTGTGTTGTGTTGTTAAATCCTTATATGGTCATTCACATCCTGTGCTCATATCCTGTGAGGTCATATCCTGTGAAGGAAGCGATTGGCTGTTGGGGCCAGGGCTTCCTGTTTGTGATTGCTTTTGTGGTCTTTGAATAAAGAGCCAGGGGGCTTGCTGACAGAGCGATGCTGGAGCTGAGAACGTAAGGATGTGTTGTGTCTGTTTGTGGGGAAGGCGCATACACCAGAGGGGGGCTACACCAGAGGATGGCATACGATCAGAAAGTGAGATGGTATTACAGTATATTATAAGATGGAAATGGGTGCTTATTAGCACAGGAGATATGGCTGTGTGCATAGCTTACAGCCAAATTTACATTTCACTTGCAGTTCCATTCTATCTGCTGGAAACCTCGGGGGGAAACTCATGGACCTGAACAGGAATGGGGCCCGTGCCCTGTGTCTGTGGACCCTCGCTATATTCCTGACCGGGGTAAGTGTGTCTGTATGTGTGTAATGAATGAATCACTGCAAGTCACATCTTCTTCTGTATGAATATTTGTTTTTTTATTAGGGATTTATTACAAAGAATGAATTCAATAAATATTTCCTTGGAATAGGAACTCTTGTATGACCATTACTAGACATCAATCTACATCCATCCTACACTCCACACTCCTCTCTTACACGTGCCATCCTACCCTCTGCTCTCCTCTCCTTCACATGCTGTCATACCCTCTGTTCTTCTCTCCAGCACATGCCGTCATACCCTCTGTTCTCCTCTCCTGCACATGCCCTCATACCCTCTGTTCTTCTCTCCAGCACATGCCGTCATACCCCCTGTTCTCCTCTCCTGCACATGCCATTATACCCTCTGCTCTCCACTCCTTCACATGCCATCATACCCTCTGTTCTTCTCTCCTGCACATGCCATCATACCCTTTCCTCTCCTCTCCTGCACATGCCATCATACCCTCTTTTCTCCTCTCCTGCACATGCCATCATACCCTTTGCTCTCCTCTCCTGCACATGCCATCATACCCTCTGCTCTCCACTCCTTCACATGCCATCATACCCCCTTTTCTCCTCTCCTGCACATGCCATCATACCCTCTGTTCACCTCTCCTGCACATACCATCATACCCTCTGTTCTCCTCTCCTGCACATGCCATCATACCCTCTGTTCTCCTCTCCTGCACATTCCATCATACCCTCTGTTCTCCTCTCCTGCACATGCCATCATACCCTCTGTTCTCCTCTCCTGCACATGCCATCATACCCTCTGTTCTCCTCTCCTGCACATGCCATCATACCCTCTGTTCTCCTCTCCTGTACATGCCATCATACCCTCTTTTCTCCTCTCCTGCACATTCCATCATACCCTTTGCTCTCCTCTCCTGCACATGCCATCATACCCTCTGCTCTCCACTCCTTCACATGCCATCATACCCCCTTTTCTCCTCTCCTGCACATGCCATCATACCCTCATTATACAGCGGCAGGTCGGTTCTCCTGCGCAAACCGCCTTAGGTGTACACCGGTCTGTGCAGGGAGGGTAGCGGGCGCGCGGTGCAGGAGCGTGCCCGTAGGTCCCGCGGACTCGATGCTTGCCAGTGACCTGCGATTGCGGTGTACAGAGGTAGAATGGGAAACTGCCTATGTAAACAAGGCATTTCCCCGTTCTGCCTAGTGACATGTCAGAGATCTTCTGTTCCCAGTCATCGGGAACAGTGATCTGCCATGTCAGTGGTAGCCCATCTCCCCTATAGCTAGAAGACACCCAGGGAACACAGTTAACCCCTTGATCACCTCCTAGTGTTTAACCTCTTCCCTGCCCGTGACATTTATACAGTAATCAGTGGCTATTTTTAGCTCTGATCATTGTATAAATGTCATTGGTCCCAAGAAAGTGTTAAAAGTGTCCAATCTGTCTGCTACAATGTCGCTGTCCTGCTAAAAATCGCTAATCATAACTATTACTAGTAAAAAAAAAAAAAAAAATGCTGTAAATCTATTCTCTATTTTGTAGACGCTATAACTTTTGTGCAAACCAATCAATATACGCTTATTGCGATTTTTTTTTTTTTTTTTTACCACAAATATGTAAAAGAATACATATCGGCCTAAAATGATGAAGAAATGTGTTTTTTGTTTTTTTACGTTTTGTTTTTTTTTAGAATATTTATTATAGCAAAAAGTTCAAAATATTGTTTTTTTTTTTTTTTTCAGAATTGTCGGTCTTTTTTTGTTTATAGCACAAAAAAACTAAAACTGCAGAGGTGATCAAATACCACCAAAAGAAAGCTCTATTTGTGGGGAAAAAAGGACATACATTTTGTTTGGGTACAGTGTCGCACGGCCGCACAATTGTCAGTTTAAGCAACACAGTGCTGTATCGCAAAAAAAGACCTGGTCATTAAGGGGGCAAATCCTTCCGTGGCTAAAGTGGTTAAACAATGCACAGCATAGAGCACACAGCTGAGTGTAATCTGAGATCTGAGTGGGGGGTGAATGGGCACCCCCTCCCACACACACAAACAAACACACACTGACATAAGGAAACATACACAGTTGAGGCTGTCAGTCACCTGCTGTATGCTGCAGGAGGGGTGGGGTCCTCTACCTGGAGGCTGTGGTGTTGGCATAGTCTATAAAACGTGACTCATGCAGATAGCAGAGGGAAGGGAGATCAGAGGGAAATTACATTAGGTGCTTTGGATAGACACACTATGGAATGATATGCTTTGTTTATTTTTCATTCAGAGGTTTACAACCACTTTATTCCTATTTTTTTATATATATATATGCCCTGCTGATCTAATTTTTTTCTTTTCAGACTTTGTATAGATTAAGCTCATTAACACCAAAGGACAGATGGTATCAGCCTTACCCCAAGAGTTATCATTCCAATGAAGCAACCCCATCCCTAAACACATTTTTTAATCCCAAAGCTGAAGAGATCCAGAAGATCCTGAAACTTCTTGAATGGCCGGAGCCTCCCAATTCCACCAGCTTCCTGTCATCTACCAGCCCCAGTACCACAGAGTGCTCTTTGCAGGATCCACGTACTACATACCACGTGGGGGAGCATGTAAAGGTTTTCATCAGAGCTCGAGACCACTATGATCACCCCAAGACCTATGGGGGGGATTATTTCCAGGCCAAGCTGCATTCTCCACAGCTGAAAGCTGGAGTAACCGGTTCCATCACCGACCACAGAAATGGCAGTTACACCGCCACCTTTCTCCTTCTGTGGCCCGGAATCTGTAACATCTCTATCTCACTCGTCCATTCCAGTGAAGCCATCGCCATCCTGAGGAATAAGAGGGAGACTCGTCCTGATAAAGTGAGAGCCGACTTTATGTTTAAAGCCTAAGTTTAGTATAAAAAAAAAAGAACAAACATCAACTAAGGTACATTACTATCTGATGTGTCCCTTGTGCTGATGGCTCCTGCAGTAGTTGAAATTTTCATCCTCTGATACCCTCCCCCCCTCCCCCCACATACACGCTGCCGCAATGTAATCTTCCATAGAGTGCCATCTACAGTGGGGACGGAAAGTATTCAAACCCCCTTAAATTTTTCACTCTTTATTTTATTGCAGCCATTTGCTAAAATCATTTAAGTTCATTTTTTTCCCTCATTAATGTACACACAGCACCCCATATTGACAGAAAAACCCAGAATTGTTGACTTTTTTGCAGATTTATTAAAAAATAAAAACTGAAATATCACATGGTCCTAAGTATTCAGACCCTTTGCTATGACACTTATATATTTAACTAGGGTGCTGTCCATTTCTTCTGATCATCCTTGAGATGGTTCTACACCTTTATTTGAGTCCAGCTGTGTTTGATTATACTGATTGGACTTGATTAGGAAAGCCGCACACCAGTCTATATAAGACCTTACAGCTCACAGTGCATGTCAGAGCAAATGAGAATCAGGAGGTTAAAGGAACTGTCTGAAGAGCTCAGAGACAGAATTGTGGCAAGGCACAGATCTGGCCAAGGTTAGAAAAAAATTTCTGCTGCACTTAAGGTTCCTAAGAGCACAGTGGCCTCCATAATCCTTAAACGGAAGACGTTTGGGACGACCAGAACCTTTCCTAGAGCTGGCCGTCCGGCCAAACTGAGCTATTGAGGGAGAAGAGCCTTGGTGAGAGAGGTAAAGAAGAACCCAAAGATCACTGTGGCTGAGCTCCAGAGATGCAGTCAGGAGATGGGAGAAAGTTGTAGAAAGTCAACCATCACTGCAGCCCTCCACCAGTTGGGGCTTTATGGCAGAGTGGCCCAATGGAAGCCTCTCCTCAGTGCAAGACACATGAAAGCCTGCATGGAGTTTGCTAAAAAAAACACCTAAAGGACTCCAAGATGGTGAGAAATAAGATTCTCTGGTCTGATGAGACCAAGATAGAACTTTTTGGCCTTCATTCTAAGAGGTATGTGTGGAGAAAACCAGGCACTGCTCATCACCTGTCCAATACAGTCCCAACAGTGAAGCATGGTGGTGGCAGCATCATGCTGTGGGGGTGTTTTTCAGCTGCAGGGACAGGACGACTGGTTGCAATCGAGGGGAAGATGAATGCGGCCAAGTACAGGGATATCCTGGACAAAAACCTTCTCCAGAGTGCTCAGGACCTCAGACTGGGCCGAAGGTTTACCTTCCAACAAGACAATGACCCTAAGCACACAGCTAAAATAACAAAGGAGTGGCTTCACAACAATTCTGTGACTGTTCTTGAATGGCCCAGCCAGAGCCCTGACTTAAACACAATTGAGCATCTCTGGAGACACCTAAAAATGGCCGTCCACCAACGTTTACCCTCCAACCTGACAGAACTGGAGAGGATCTGCAAGGAGGAATGGCGGAGGATCCCCAAATCCAGGTGTGAAAAACTTGTTGCATCTTTCCCAAAAAGACTCATGGCTGTATTAGATCAAAAGGGGCTTCTACTAAATACTGAGCAAAGGGTCTGAATACTTAGGACCATGTGATATTTCAGGTTTTTTTTGCTTTTTTAGTAAATCTGCAAAAATGTCAACAATTCTGTGTTTTTCTGTCAATATGGGGTGCTGTGTGTACATTAATGAGGAAAAAAAATGAACTTAAATGATTTTAGCAAATGGCTGCAATATAACAAAGAGTGAAAAATTTAAGGGGGTTTGAATACTTTCCGTCCCTACTGTATGTTTGCCCTTTCCGCCCCTTCTCCATTCTTAGATATGTATTATAGCTTCTATAAATGGAGGAGGTGGACCTCTGATTTATCTACCTGTCCTCCATTCATAGATCATGGGGGGGGGGGCGGAAAGGGGGCAGGCACAGTTAGCACTCTTGATGACCACCTATCACAGGTCCATAGGCTCTATTAACCCCAGCCACACCGGAAGACAGGAGATCATAGAAGGAAGTTTGAGCCCTCAGCACAAGTATAGTAAGTAACATCCCCTGCTGATGGAGTTAAGCACTCCATCTTTCACCAGATTCCCCTGCTGGCTAGGCTCCACGATATTTAAGGGCTGATCCAGCCGCCCTGCCAGGGCCTTTTGCCTGGGGATTGGTCAGATTCCCTCCAGCCACTAACTTCTCCAAGCTTCTAGAATGGGGGGGTACCAGAGACTTGCCCCATAGAGCCCTCTAGCCTGACCTAGAGTAACCCGACCGAATTACAGACTCGCACAACTACCAAACTACCATGGGTCACAAAATAAATTTACCTACCCTAGTTGCACACTAGAGGGTGATATATATATATATATATCTATATATGTATATGTAGCCAAGTCCAGGCCTAATGGAGACCTCCAGAGTTAGAGACAGCTGACATCCTTCTGTGTAGAGTGGGTTACGAGGCATGGTGAGTGCAATGTAAGGTAGATTAATGGGCGCCAGACACTTCTTGAATGCAAAGAGATTTATTTTCTCTTAAACAGAACTGTGGGAGAGAGGGTTAGGGCCAAGACACCCTTTAGTAGTTGCAATGTTAATTAGCAGACTTCGAGACTTCTACAGGTAGACAGCCATGCAGGGAAAGGCACTCAGCTGGACACCACATCTGCATGTCTAGACACGCTGTCTCCTATGGCAACAATCTTGAACAGTTTCTAACAAAGGTTGCAATGAACTCTTTCACTTCCCCTACAATCTCCTTCTTAGATCGATCTTCACTTAACTGAGCTCCCAGTCTATCACCTAGACCCGCTAATCCACTGCCACTGGATCTCCCAAGCTCTTCCAATCTTCTCACCCAGTATCTTCCTCAAGCATCACCCCTGCGTTGGGTTGCCTCCTGTTCGGGATTCACCCGGACAGTCAGGGTTTTGAATCATGTGTCCAGGTTTCAGGCAGACCGGGCTGTGCTCCCCAAGTAACCAAAATAGTCACACTGTGGGCTGCTGTCTGGGGGTAGATTCGGCATCACTGGGGGGCAGGGCGATGAAGTCAGCAAGAGCAATTTGGCCACACTCACTGTTCGCTACAACATGCTTTGCGCACCACATTATTACTCTACTTGGGTCACCCAAAGGTGTCCCAGGCCACTAAAGTTTTCGGGTTTGGCTTGAAGAAAAGGTGGAAACCCTACCCCCGCGTCCCTGCTGGGTCCCTAGCTTGGCATTCACAGATATTCCTCAAGTGTCACCCCACCGGCCTGCTCGGTCCCTCTTGGCACACAAGACTGCTCTGCAAGCGTCACCTCCGCTGGCTGGGTCCCTGGCTTGACACCTGCTGAAGTTTCCCAATTCTTCACTGACCCCTATTGGTGAGAATACTGCTCTGGTACTTGCTTCAGCTACTCACTGTGGTCCCTGGAAACAAGGTGGATGGTCCCTTACTGGCGACAGCTTTCCCTCTACTTCCGACCATGACAGGTTCTCCGGCCGGCAGAACCATCACTTTTGCTTGGACTGCAAGCTGCAGTACCAAACCTGTGCTGCTCTCTTGCTTCTTGATAGGCCCTCAGACAGCATAGCAGCCAGATGTCCCCGAGATAGGCCTTAGGCTCTGGTCTAGCAGCCCGGGCAATACAACACACATCAACCCAGACAGCCGTCCAGGTGGCACAGAACCCCGATCACCTGACCTCACCCAAATAAATAGGTTTTCCCAGCAGGCCAAGGGACCCAAGAAAATCCCTGCCCATTGGCTGAGACACCCCATCTATTCATAATCTGTCCTTGCAATGCCCTTGTTTTATCTAATGCCACCAAATACCCGGCCATCTAGTGACAGAAGAGAGAAGTGCAGCAATTCCAGAATTAGGGTGGAATCAATTGATCTCCTATCAATTGGCCAAGACAATTACACTTGGCAAGTAAATTTACTAGCAACCCTGCCTAAACATCAGGGTGCTACATATATATATATAATATGGCTTTTTTTCTCAAAGAATAGGTGCAGGAACTCCTCCCTTCTGAGTCAGCCCTTGACTCCACCCCCTACCTACCTGTGAGCACCGTTCCTTGGTTCCACCCTTTACCCACCTCCCAGTACCACCCCTTTTAGAGAATACAGAGCCAAGTATCATTTTGTGGTGCTAAGTACTTTGTATGGAATTTGTTAATGATAACAAGAAAGGCAGTAAAATAGATCTAGCAACAATAGATACACCCCAGCAACAATGGACCCCCAACAGCCAGCATCTGTAGACCAACAATTGACTCCCTACATCATAGGACCCACCCCCAGGAAAAATACACACCCCCCCACCAGCAACAATAGACCCCCTACAAAAATAGATGCCCTCCAGCAACAATAGATTCCCCAGCAGTCAGCAACAACGACAGATTGCAAAAGATAGTAGGACAAACCCCCAAAAATTCTTCAAATATATTAATAGTAAAAAGGTCAGGTCTGAGCATGTAGGCCCTTTACAAAATAATCTAGAGTGGGTGACTGGGGACAAAGAGAAGGCAAATTTGTTAAATACTTTCTTCAGCTCTGTGTATACAAAGGAGCATGGGGGGAGCTCATGTCCATAATAGGGGTAGTAGTGACACAGCCCCCAATGATCCACAATGGCTATAAAGTGATATGGTCCACAATTATTTAGACAGAATAAAGGTGGATAAAGCACCTGGACCTGATGGCATCCACCCACGGATCCTAAAAGAATTGAGCTCTGTAGTTTCAAAGCCATTGTATCTAATTTTTAGGGACTCATGAATGACGGGAACAGTGCCACTGGATTGACGCAGGGCGAACGTGGTGCCTATATTTAAAAAGGGATCAAAGTCGTTACTAAATTCTCCCAAGCAATAATAGACCCCCTTCCTCTGCAAAAATAGATCTCAGCAGCAATAGACCCTAGCCAATCAGTTTTGGAGGTGCCGGAACTGCGTTCCCCCACGCTCCTGCTGAAAAAAAGCCCTGTGAATATATATATATATATATATATATATATATATAAATATATATATATATATATATATATATACTGTATATGTTTACATATATTTACTAAAATAAAAATGCGTTCCCCCACGTTCCTGCTGAAAAAAAGCTCTGTGAATATATATATATATATACTGTATATGTTTACATATATTTACTAAAATTTTCACCCTTCGACCCTGGTGTGTCAGAGAATGTGGTGCTGGGTAGAGTGTCGTCGGCTTTGGGAACAGGGAACCAGAGAAAACATCGGCTCCTTCGATTAAGCACTAAACAGGATGAAGAATAGATAAAAACAGTATTTTATGGAGAAAAATGCATTTGTTTATAATCCACAGGGCTTTAGTTAAATAAAGGTCATCCAGGGGGGGCTTACATCTACTGTAATACTGGGAATTGCAAGCCTGCATGTGACCAAAGAACACGTGTCAATTATGATCTGCTAATATTAGGATCCGGTGTTATAAAAATCTGACAGTGTGATGAAGATTTGGTATCTGCCCAAAATGTTCAGCGCTCTAAATTCCAGTTTTCAATGTTCAGGTGTATTACGCCGGATACTTCTACTATGAAGGAAAAAAAGCCGTAGTGGAGTGTAATGCTCAGCCCCCTGGACAGGACGTGTGTTCTTACCGTGATTCACATACAGGGGAGGAGTGGTTCTGTGTGCGTCCACAAGGTTTTCCCTGCAGCTCTTATCTTGAGCATTCCAGCAGCGGCAATCGCGAAATACTCACCTCTGCTGAGCGAGACTTTCTAAGCAGGTAAGTAGCTAGAAAGGTTGTGGCACCTTAGACGATAAAACAAGGCTAACGCTTTCAGTCTTCATAAATTTGTGGTGGATTTTTATGCCCCTATTTTCTTTTACTTCTTCATTAGGGGGGTTTATTTATTTAAAAAAAAAAATTAAATTTGCTGCCAATGCACGAATAATCGCAGTAATGTGTGCAATAGGTTTATTTCCTATGATCATCAACTCCAACCAGTGGCCATAATATTGTATTTTCCTAAAAGCAGTATTTCAGGAAAATATAGCATTATGGCCATGAGATGGAGAAGATGTTCCTAGGAAATATATTACACATGCTACGCCAATTATTCGAGACGGCTGATTTTTTTATATGGGCTATAAACGATAACGGTTTTTTGGGTTTAATTTTATTTTATATTTTTAAAGTGTTTGCAAGCAGCATTTTGTACTATTGTACATTTTTCAAAAACACATTTTTCATGCGGGGTTCACCCATCGGATTGGTGTCACAAGGCACTCTGAGTTATTTTACAGGCAGAGCACAGTAGAAGTTTACCTTCAGACTGTCTCTCTGTAAGCGAAACTCTTTATGGAATTGCCATATGCAGAGATGGGGAGGAGAAGTCCTTAACTACCCGCTGACTGCTCACAGTAAATATACTGCGAACGTGCTGCAGGTAAAGGCACAATCATGTACATGTACATAACAGCCTTCTTCCAGGATTGGTCCACGAATGCGCTCGCTCTCTACTGACCTGTGCTGTGATTGGGCACAGCACAAGTTTGGCAGCAGATTTCAGCCAATGATTTTGGCTGAAATCAACTGATTGCCTATGTCCAATCACACACAGAGTTCTGTGTTTAAACAGCGATCTGGCTGTTTCTTCTCCCTGAAAAGCAGGGAGCAAAAACAGTCAGATCAGAAAGTAAAAGCAGCACACAGAAAGTACAGCACCCGGCCGTCTCCCAGGGGCATACCTGTGTACTGCTATTTCCACGTATTGCATACCAGTATAGGCTTTATTACATGCCTGCAAGCAGTGCTCAACCTTATTCAAGGCTTACTACTCTCATGTGATGCTGGATACCTGGGCATTATTGTCTTGATGGTCTCTACTTCTTTGGATACAAGGGGCCCTGTTCTAGATATGTTTTGAAGGATATAAAAGATTTACATTAAATCACTTCATATTTTCCACCATGGGGATATTGTACACGAGGCCTACCAAATTAAAGACAGCGAGACTTGTTCTCTGTTTCTCTTTTGTTACGCCTTTGAACCTTGATCGTGTCCTGAAGAAGCCTCACGGCGAAACGCGTAGACGCACAAGGGCTAATACTAATTGTATTAGCTTTCATGTTTTTTATCTCATTTTGAACACTGTGCTTATATATTGTATTTTTTTCAATAAATGTTATGAATATATTTTTTGTCACTTCTCCATTGTTTCCATTACTATAAAGTCCGGTTTTTGGCTACTTCAATAGTATCCTCCCCTTTGTCTAAAAGCAGCACACATTACACATTGTTAGGCACACAGTTAACCCCTTGATTGCCATAGATCAGTGGTTCTCAACCTTTCTGGTGCCATGACCCCTTGTTAAAATTTCCCAAGTTGTGGGGACCCCTAACAGTAAAATTATTTCCGTTGGTCATTTCATTGCTGTAATTTTGCGACTGTTATGAATCGAAATATAAATATCTGATATGCAGGATGTATTTTCATCACTACAAATTTAACATCTTAAAGCGTAGTGATTAATCAGAAAAACAAAATCTGTAATATACAGCGCAAAATATTTATTTAACATATAAGTTACAAATGAATAAAATGCCCCACCGAGAGACAGGGTAAGTGCCGGGCAGACGGCGGGCAGGCGGTGGGGCACAGTGGGAGCATTGATATGGCACGGGGGCAGCATTTGATGGTACAGTGGGAGCATTTGATATGGCACAGTGACTGCATTTGATGGGCACAGTGGCTGCGTTTGAGGGGCACAGTGGCTGCGTTTGATGGGCACAGTGGCTACGTTTGATGGCACGAAGGCAGCAATTGATGGGCACAGTGGAGGCGCATGATGGCACAGTGGTTGCGTTTGATGTCACAGTGGTGGCGTTTGATGGCACAGTGGCTGCGTTTGATGGCACAGTGGCAGCATTTGATGGCGCAGTGGCTGCGTTTGATGGCACAGTGGTGGCAATTGATGGGTACAGTGGCTGCGTTTGATGGGCACAGTGGCGGCAATTGAAGGGCACAGTGGCGGTGTTTGATGGCACAGTGGCGGTGTTTGATGGCAGTGGCGGCGTTTGATGGCATGGTGGCGGCGTTTGATGGCATGGTGGCGGCGTTTGATGGCACAGTGGTGGCGTTTGATGGCACAGTGGCAGCGTTTGAAGGCACAGTGGCGGCGTTTGAAGGCATAGTGGCGGCATTTGATGGCACAGTGGCTGCGTTTGATAGCACAGTGGCAGCAATTGATGGGTACAGTGGCTGCGTTTGATGGCACAGTGGCGGCAATTGATGCGCACACTGGCGGCATTTGATGGCACAGTGGCGGCATTTGATGGCACAGTGGCAGCATTTTATGGCACAGTGGCGGCGTATAATGGCACAGTGGCGCAGTTTAAAGGCACAGTGGCGGCGTTTGATGGCACAGTGGCTGCGTTTTATGGCACAGTGGCGGCAATTGATGGGCACAGTGGCGGCAATGGATGGGCACAGTGGCGGCAATTGATGGGCACCGTGGCGGCGTTTGATGGCACAGTGGCGGCAATTGATGGGCACAGTGGCGGCGTTTGATGGCACAGTGGCGGCAATTGATGGGCACAGTGGCGGCGTTTGATGGCACAGTGGCGGCAATTGATGGGCACAGTGGCGGCGTTTGATGGCACAGTGGCGGCGTTTGATGGCACAGTGGCTGCGTTTGATAACACAGTGGCAGCAATTGATGGGTACAGTGGCTGCGTTTGATGGCACAGTGGCGGCAATTGATGGGCACAGTGGCGGCAATTGATGGCACAGTGGCGGCGTTTGATGGCACAGTGGCAGCATTTGATGGCACAGTGGCGGCGTTTGATGGCACAGTGGCACTGTTTGATGGCACAGTGGCAGCGTTTGATGGCACAGTGGCGGCGTTTGATGGCACAGTGGCTGCGTTTGATGGGCACAGTGACGGCAATTGATGTGCACAGTGGCAGCAATTGATGTACAAAGATGCTATCTCTGACTTACCATATCACTGGTGTTCCGTCAGAATCAGCAAGCCATCTGTGTTTCGTTTCGTCGCCGCCATCTTGGTAGACTCGTCCTCAGCAAGCGGACTTCGGTGGGTGTAAAAAAGATGTCCGCTTGCCGACTTCTAAGTGTAGCCTCACTGCGGACGAGAGTACCAAGATGGCGCTGACGGAACGTCACTTCCGTGCGGTCTCTCCTCTCCCAGAAGTGAAATCTCGCTGGCCGAGACGGACAGACTCCGGCGTAACACAGTAACTTCGGGTCCGTCTCGGCCAGCATTCGCGACCCCCTGGCAAATCGGCGATCGACCCCCAGGTTGAGAACCGCTGCCCTAGATGTTTACCCCTTCCCATGCAGCGTCATTAGTACAGTGACAGTGTACAGCAGTGGTCTCCAGAATCGGGCCCTGGGGCCAGATGTGGCCCTTTGCTAGCCTTTATCTGGCCCTTGAGGGAATATTACTGCCACCAACACCAACAATGTGGCATAATTCCTGCTACTGACGACAAAAATGGAGCACTATTCATCCCAACGACAGCAGATCGGCATTGTTTACTCCCACTGGGCACAGTCCGGCCCCCCCTAAAGTCTGAAGTAAACCGGCCCTTTCCTTAGAAAGTTTGGAGACCCCTGGTGTACAGTATTATTTCTGATCGCTGTATTAGATTCATTAGTGACGTCAGTATCAGTTGGTGACCCTCCCAGATAGTGCCTGTTAGCACCAGATTGTCCGCCACCCTAGCACAGTCACACTAGAAGTCGCTGATCACCTCCATTACCAGTATAGAGTCTATAGCTGGATAAATTCCAGTATATATACCATGGTTTATAGACGAATTAACGTTCACACAAACTAATCAATATACGCTTATTGGGATTTTTTTTTTTTTTACCAAAGACATGTAGCAGAATACATTTTGGCCAAAATGTATTGTGAAATTAGATTTTTTTTATTTCTTTATTTGAAATGTTTTATAACAGAAAGTGGAAAATATTGGGGGGGGGGGGTTTTCCAAAAATTTTAATTTTTTTTGCATTTTATATTGCAAAAAAATGAAAAAACCCAGACCGCCAAAAGAAAGTTCTGTATGGTCGTGTAATTACCAGTTAAAATAGCGCAGTGCTAAATACCAAAAAATGGCCTGGTCATGAAGGCGTAAAACTGTCTGGAGGTCAAGTGGTTAAAACATACCTCCCAACTTTTTGACATTGGAACGAGGGACACCTATTAGCAAAAGTATGTAGGCATAGGACACACCCCCTGCCACGCCCCTTAAAGAAGAATTATACTACTATTCCTTTATATTGGCTCTTGAAATGTACAAATGCAGCAATTTAGAAGTTGGATGAAAGGTTTAGCGCTGGGAAACACTTTTTGAAAGATAGAAAGTACGTTTTATATACAACTATATAGATCAGACCAAAATGAGGGACAAATGAGGAGGAAAAGGGGTCAGAGAACCTTGTTCCAAATCAGGGACAGTCCCTCAAAATCAGGGACAGTTGGGAACTATGGTTAAAGTGTATGTAAAACCTAACAATGAACTTCTTTTGTTTTCTCCCTTTTGGTCTATTCAATACTGTATACAGTTGAAAGTATTTTGTTATACAGAACATCTCCTCCTACATTCATTATGGATACGAGGAGAGAGGGGAAAGTGTTTTGTAGTCCTGTTCTAGGGTGACAACACTGCTCCTCCATAGATTCAGTACAGTGAGTAAGTGTTGTCACCCTAGGAACGACGAATTGGGTTATTGACAGAATAGTTAGTTGAAAATAAAGGAAAAGGCCTGAAAAAAAAACCCCAAAAACTAAAGCCTCGTACACACGATCGGATTTTCCGACGGGAAATGTTCAATGACAGGCTGTTGGTGGAAAATCCGACCGTGTGTACGCTCCATCAGACAATTGTTGTCGGATTTTCCGTGGACAAATGTTGGATGGCAGGTTTTCAAACTTTCCCCAAACAAATGTGTGTTGTCGGATTTTCTGAGCGTGTGCATAGCTTCCAACTGTCCCTGATTTCGAGGGACTGTCCCTGATTTCGTGCAATGTCCCTCTTTCCTCCTCATTGGTCCCTCATTTTGGTCTGATCTATATAGTTGTATACAAAATGCACTTTTTATCTATCAAAAAAATGTTTTCCAGAGCTAAACCTTTCATCTGGTTTCAAAATTGCTGCATTTGTAAATTCCAAAAGCCAATATAAAGGAATAGTAGTGGTAAAAAAAAAAAAGCACTTGTGGGTTTAACCAATCTTGTTTTTTTTTGTACAATTCTCCTTTAAGGGGGCGTGGCCAGGGGTGTGTCCAATGCCTCCATAGTTTTGCTGATAGGTGTCCCTCATTCAATCTCAAAAGTCGAAAGGTATGCCTATGTACACAAGTCCGTCGGACAAAAGTCCAACGTACAAACACGCATGCTCGGAAGCAAGGACGAGCCGGAAGCGGTCGGTCTTGTAAACTAGCGTTCGTAATGGAAAATTAACATTCGTGACGCGGCAAATTATGAAATCTGGAAATGCAGCGCACAATTCTCTTCTTCTTTAATGGGATAATAATGAAGCTGCTTTGCTAGTGATACTGATGGAGTTTTCGCAAACACATTTTCCAAGGCTTTTTTTCTCTAGTGATATCCAGAATAATATTATTTTGTTTTGCTTTTTTTTTTTTTTTTTGGGCAAATTACCACAACACCATTATCCCGTAGTTTTTAAGATTAAAGATACAACTATGTTAGTGTCCCTTGTTAATTTTACATTGTATTTTTTAAAATGTAACTGCCGACTCCCAAACTGTCATTTGAAGTAAAACACATAGCCAAGTATTATTCTCCACAATTTTTTTATTGTGCATTAAAAAAAAGAAAACAAACAAAATTAGACATGCAATCTGCCAATAGACGAACGGGCATTCAGAAACGAACTGAAAAAGCACGAAATGAAAACCGCGAAAAGAAAAGCGCGAATCAACACTCACCAAACTTCTACTAACACAAAATTAGCAGAAGGAGCCCAAAAGGTGGCGCTAAAGAGCTGAAAAACAATATAGCACGTCACTACGTTTGTATTTGTTGGCCAACAATTGTGTGGCCGTGTGTATGCAAGACAAGTTTGAGCCAACGCCCTTCGGACAAAATTCCACGGTTTTGTTGGCCAACAATCCAATCGTGTGTACGAGGCTTAACAGTCACCACATCTAAGGAGTGGTAACCTGCAATCTATTTGATTTTTCATTTTTGGTTTAGATACACTTTGGGGCAGAAATGTTTGATCTCCTACCTAGGTTTGGTCAAAGTCATGAGAAGGAAACCATAAAATTGAAGTGTGGAAACCTTTACTATACCATAACTTTAACATTAAATACACAGACCAATATCGCCATTTGAGATGGGTGGAACACACACCCCCCCCCCCCCCCCCCATTTTATCCAGAACTTTCGAGCATAGCAAAAGTTTGGAGCCAGAGGCGTAACTAGAACCTTCAGGGCCCCGGTGCAAGAAACAAAGATGGGCCCCCCCCCCTTCCATCCGAGCTCCAGGCTTCCAATTTTGGGAGGGTATTCATGGACATCCTCCTAAAACCGTGCTTCCCACATGCCCCCTGGGACGTGCATCCAGCGCAATCCCTCCCTTCAGTGCCCATCAGTAAATCCTATCAGCGCCTCCCATTGGTGTCCCCTATCAGTGCCTCCCCTTCAGTGCTCATTAGTAAATCTTATCAGTGTCCATCAGAGTTCTCTATCAGTGTCCATCAGAGTCCTCTATTAGTGTCCATCAGAGTCCTCTATCAGTGTCCATCAGAGTCCTCTATCAGTGTCCATCAGTGCCCTCTATCAGTGTCCATCAGTGCCCTCTATCAGTGTCCATCAGTGCCCTCTATCAGTGCCCATCAAAGTCCTCGGTTGTCTCAGGACAGCACGGCTCTGAGCGGAGAGCGTGTCTCTCCAGTGGCATCACTAGGGTTGGTGTCACCCGGTGAGGAAAAAATTGGTGTCACCCCCCTCCACCAACTATAGCCCCCCCTCAGTACAGGCCCCCCTCCACTAACTGCAGACCCCCCTCTCAGTATAGACCCCCCACTAAGTACAGACCCCCCTCTTGCAGTATAGATCCTCCTCACTAAGTACAGACCCCATCCATCAGTATAGCCCCCCTCATTGCAGACCCCCCATCTATCAGTAAAGCCCCGCCTCTATCAGCATAGACCCCCATCTATCAGTGTAGACCTCCTTAGTGCAGACCCCCATCTATTAGTATAGACCCCCCTCAGTGCAGACCCTCATCTATCAGTATAGACCCCACTCTATCACTATAGACGCCAATATAGACCCCCCTCCATCAGTGCAGACCTCCCCTCCCTCATTGCAGACCCCCCCTCCATCAGTTCACACCCCCCCTCAGTACAGACCCCCCTCCATCAGTGCAGGCCCCCCCACAATGCAGACCACCCCCCTCCATCAGTGCAGACCCCCCCATCAATGCAGACCCCACTCAGTGCAGACCTCCCTCCCTCCATCAATGCAGACCCCCATCAATGCAGACCCCCCTCAGTGCAGACCACCGCCCCTCCATCAGTGCAGACCCCCCTCCCATAGCGTTCCCCCCAGCACATGTCTATTTGAATAAAAACTTTACAGACCTCAGAACAGCGCGGGATAGGCACAGCAGCGTGTGTCCCTCTGACTCCTCCTCCTCCGTAAACAGAGAGGGGGGAGGCGGCTTCGGTCTGCTCCGCTGTGCACATCGCTGTGTAGGGGTGAGGACTGTGCGGCATGCGGTGCCGCTGCCCACAGGTGTCACCCCTCTTGCGTGTGTCACCCAGGGTGGCTCGCCCCCCCCTGGCAACGCCTGTGTGTCTCTCATCTAAAAGCAGCACAGAGACACCGGCATCGTTTGTTTTATTTCCCTCTCCGTGTGTCCTCTCTCGCCCGGGTTGACAGAGGACACACAGATGATCTTCTCCCCCCTCCCCTCTCCTGTGTGCTCCGCGGGCAGTCAAGTGTGAAGTTAAGGAGCTCACATTTCCCGCGGACCACACAGGAGAGGGGAGGGGGGAGAAAATCAGCTGTGTGTCCTCTGTCATCCCGTGCGAGAGAGGACACACGGAGAGGGAAATAAAACAAACGATGCCGGTGTCTCTGTGCTGCTGTTAGATGGGAGATACGCTCTCCGCTCAGAGCCCCATGAAGAGCAACCCCGCTGGGCCCCCCACAGTGGCGGAATGCCGGGCCCCGTCGCAAGTGCGACTGTTGCGACCCCGGTAATTCCGCCACTGTTTGTAACCAAACAATGAAGCCCATTAAAGTCTATGGGACCCAAACTTAAAAAGTCAACAGTGCCCATTTTGAAGGCTTATATGCAAGTAATTGGGCATACAAAAGGGTATGGGGTCCGGGTACTGCCCTGGGGGACATGTATCAATGCAAAAAAAATTTTTTTAAAAAGATAATGTTTAAATGAGCAGTGATCTAATGATGCTTAACGTGAAACAATAAAAATGAAAAATTCTTTTAACCACTTCAGCCCCGGAAGATTTGGCTGCTCAATGACCAGAGCACTTTTTGCGATAGGCACTGCGTCGCTCTAACTGACAATTGCGCGGTCGTGCGACTCTGTACCCAAACAAAATGAATGTCCTTTTTTTCCCACAAATAGAGCTTTCTTTTGGTGGTATTTGATCATCTCTGCGTTTTTTATTTTTTGGCAAAAACAAAAAAGTAAAAGCTGTGCTCAAGGTAAGAAGTAAAATAGAAAATGTAGTGAAATCAAAGCAGCCTGCACCGAGGTCTAGTCTCCAAATCCCATCATAGATAATAATGCACAAAAGATGCGGCGCTAAAACATAATTATGAGCTATTATAATGAATTAACATAAAATAACCGTATAAATAAATGATAATACCAATGCAGGATAAATAATGACATACACTAATGTCCCAAAATTAATGGTGAGTGAATAATATACCTATAAGTGGATAAGTAAATAAAGTCCAAAACCAAACAAAAAAATCAGTGATAAAATGAGGAAAAAGTGCCAGAAAGTGCCACAAAAAAGATGAAGATGCAGCAGGAGAAATCTTCTATGGTTCCTCACACCCAAGGTGGAATTTCAGATGTGCTTACCAGATCCCGATGACTGCTATTACAGCAGTCAAAAACGGCACAGGGAAAGTTTTAGGGCTCCCCACAACCTCAGCATAAGGTACCAGTAAGCGACAGATGATATCTCAAGATTCAAAAACAAAAGGACAATCCATAGCGTAATACAGTCTGTACAATCAATTTATTAAAAGGAATTGCACTTACAGAGCATCCATGAAGTATTCAGCATGTATCGTAAAAACAACAGTCAGCGTCTCCGTCTGCTGCCTCCGCCTCCTAAATTCGTACACAGCCCTACACAAGAACGGACGTGGTGACGTCATAGGGAGGAGCCTCATGGATGCTCTGTAAGTGCAATTCCTTTTAATAAATTGATTGTACAGACTGTATTACGCTATGGATTGTCCTTTTGTTTTTGAATCTTGAGATATCATCTGTCGCTTACTGGTACCTTATGCTGAGGTTGTGGGGAGCCCTAAAACTTTCCCTGTGCCGTTTTTGACTGCTGTAATAGCAGTCATCGGGATCTGGTAAGCACATCTGAAATTCCACCTTGGGTGTGAGGAACCATAGAAGATTTCTCCTGCTGCATCTTCATCTTTTTTGTGGCACTTTCTGGCACTTTTTCCTCATTTTATCACGGATTTTTTTGTTTGGTTTTGGACTTTATTTACTTATCCACTTATATGTATATTATTCACTCACCATTAATTTTGGGACATTAGTGTATGTCATTATTTATCCTGCATTGGTATTATCATTTATTTATACGGTTATTTTATGTTAATTCATTATAATAGCTCATAATTATGTTTTTTATTTTTTGCACTATAAACAAAAAAAAGCGACAATTTTGAAAAATCACAATATTTTGTACTTTTTGCTATAATAAATATCCCCATTTTTTTTTAAAAAAGATAATTTTTTCCTCAGTTTAGGCCGATATGTATTCTTCAACATATTTTTGTTAATAAAATTTGCAATAAGCTCTATAAAAATGCACTGATTACTGTATAAATGTCACTGTCAGGGAAGGGGTTAACACTAGGGAGCGATCAAGGGGTTAACTGTGTTCCCTGACTGTGTGTTCTAAATGTAGGGAGAGGGGACTGACTATAGGAGATGACAGATCGTGGTTCCTAGCTATTATGCGATCTGCATCTCCTCTCAGAACAGAACAGGGATTTGTGTGTTTACACACACACGTCCCTGTTCTGCCTCCCGTGCCCGCGATCACTCATGGCCGGCGGTCACGAGTATCGGCACCCCCGCAGTGCAGCAACCGCTTAAAGGAGCTGACGTATAGCAACGACGGCTCAAAGGATCGTGACGACCTGCCGCAGTATAATGATGATGGCTGGTCGGCAAGTGGTTAAATATAGTGCCTGGGGGTCCTCTTAGTCTACCTGTAAAGTGGTGCATCTGTACCGTGTAAAGAACATATACAGTGCCTTGAAAAAGTATTTATACTCTTGAAATGTTCCACATTTTGTAATATTACAACCAAAAACATAAATGTATTTTATTGGGATTTTATGTGATAGACCAACACAAAGTGGCACATTATTGTCTCACTAGGTGAATTTGGTTAAACTTAATGGACTGGTGTCTTTTTTCAACCAAACTATGTAACTATGAATGCAGATTAGGATGGAAGTCAGGAAGGTGCAAAGAATTTATGAGGAACCACAAATGGGCCCCCCCCCATGCTTCCAGGACCTAACTCATAAATTCGAGCCCACTTGCAGCCTCGGCATTCTGTAACTAGTCCTACCAAGCTGGGTGGGAATTGCGCTGACATGGAGCTTGTCAAAAAAGGAAAATGACAGTAAGTATCTCTCATTCAATTTTCAGTTTGCCCTGACGGCTCCATGTCAGCACAGCTGGGAAATAACTAGCCACACAGAGGAGGGATGATGCTACACACTCCTTAAATCTAGCTAAAAGCAGAAGCCAGAATGCCTCTGCCAAACTCAACTGTCATTAAGGCTGCTTCTATACAGTAATGAGCCATAAACATATATATTGACACCCACTTAGCTACCTTGCAGATTGTCTCTGGCACAGCCAACCCTTGCAACTTGTAGGCCAAGGAGATGAGCTTCACCAACCAAGAGGCAATAATCTTGTTGGAAGATGTGAAATCATTATGCGCTCCACCTGGAACGACAAACAGGTGCTATGACTTCCTGATGCCAGAAGTTGCCTTGATATAACATTTTAAAGCTTGGTCCACATCCGATGGGCTAACTTCTTAGGTACTCCCCCAAGAGGAACGTAGGAAGGACAACTTCTTGTGTGATATGGACTCCGAAGGCCACTTAGGCACAAATTCGAGCAGCGGCATGAGTGCCACCCTGTCTGAGAAGAACATGAGAAAGGGTTCTTTAGACCCCAAGGCCGCTAAAACCGCCACTCTTCTGGCTGATGTAATTGCCACCAGGAAAGCAGTTTTCAGCGAGAGGTTTCACAGGGGGCCACTTAGATTGAAGGCATCTGATGCAAAAAAGTCCAACTCCAATGGGAGATCCCACTTCCAGAACAACATTTCCTTAGGGAAGTTTAATCTAAATTGTAGCTTGAGGAACAGTATAAGTGTTGGATGCCCAATATATGCTGGTGAAGGCTAAGATAGTCGAAATGTGGGCCTATAGCGTACTTACACATAGACCTAAATCACGTCTGAAGAAACTTCAGAACGTGACAGACTTGTGAATCCCTTGTAAAACCTTGATCAGCAGCAATCCTGTGAATTAATGCCATATTCTACTATAAGCACTATTAGTGCTGTCCTGGCTTGCTTCCATGAGAGTATTCACAACCTTTACAGGGCACCTGAGATCTATTAGCCTCTACCTCTCAAGACAGATACCAACAGCTTGAGCCTGTTGGGTGCTGGATGAATGGGATCTTGGAGAAGATTTGATCTTACCAAGGAGTGGATCCTTGATTAGGAGGAGTTGATAGTACCAAGGCCCCCTCGGCCAATCTGGGATCATCACCAGAACTGTCACCTCCCCCCACCACAGCCTCAGCAGGAAGCTGAGAATCAGAGGGAGCAGCAGAAAGGCAATAGCTGGCTTGGAAATCCACTCTATGATCAGCACCTCCCCCCTGATTGCCTGCAGATGCTGGACCCTGGAATAGAACTTTGGCAACTTGGTGTTGACTGGAGATGTGAACAAGTGTACCTCTGGAAGAAATTACTAAGCTCTGTTAGTTCTTGAAAGACTTGTGGCAGTCTGGACCATTTATTGTCGTCCAGGATTGTCCTGGACAAATAGTTTGCCTGAAGATTCTTCTGACAGGACACATAGGCCGAAGATAGCTGCAGAAGATTGACTTGGATCCACTCTAGGATCAGAGAAACTTTCTTCAGAAGAGAAAGACTGAGTGCCCCCTTGTTATCGGATGTAGGCCATAGTCATTGTCAACTCCCGGATATTGGAAACCATCTTGGACCTTTGAAAAAAGCCTTTGGCCCTGAGCTCATTGCTCCTAAAATATGGCTTTACAACTACTTTGTGGGTGTCTGACTGCACCACCAGCCATCAGAAGAGAATGACATCGCAGAAGACTCCACATCTCCAACCACAAGTTTGGGCACACTTTCATACAGGGCATAATCCATATCTTCTGACCTAGGCCCTCTGACTGCCACCACTGGTCCAGAAACCTGACTTGAAAGTTCAACTGAGTCTACCTGACCTGCTGGAGGGAGGCGATTTCTGCCCAATCAGCCCAATCTCAGATGCGAAGGATGAAAGATTACCCATATATGGCCTGAAATGCTTGCCTCTTTGGACAAAGCTGTGCCTATGTCCAAAGAGGAGCCACCAAGTGCCCATAAGACACGTATGGGTGGCATAATCCCCAAAATACCAGAAAGCATCCTGACATGGAGCTCTTCACTGACATTTTGGATTATGTGCTGGCTCTCCAGTTTTTTTTGGTCTCTCAGCCAGAAATGCACAAGCTAACCTCTCTGGAGTGGGCGTGGAAACAGACTCTTGAACTTGAATGGTCCAGTCAAATTACAGACCTAAATCCAATTGATGGCAAGACTTGAAAATTGCTGTTCACAGATGCTCTCCATCCAATCTGGCAGAGCTTGAGCTATTTCGCAAAGAAAAATGGGCAAAAATGTCGCTCTTTAGCTGTGCAAAGCTGGTAGAGACATCCCCAAAAAGACTTGCAGCTGTAATTGCAGTGAAAGGCGGTTCTACAAACTATTGACTCAGGGGGGTGCCATACAAATGCACCCCACACTTTTCACATACTTATTTGTAAAAACATTTTGAAAACCATTTATCATTTTTCTTCCACTTCAGAGTTATGAGCCACTTTGTGTTGGTCTATCACATAAAATCCCAATAAAATACATTTACGTTTTTGGTTGTAACATGACAAAATGTGGAAAATTTTAAGGGGTGTGAATACTTTTTCAAGGCACCGTATGTAGGAGGATTTGTTTCATCTCTGTATATCACCTGAGGCCAGTCACTTCACTGGATATATGGAAGGGATTACGACCACTTGAAGGCTGGAGAAAAAAATAGTATGAATGTGGAGAGGCACCGGGGTACACTTTAAAGAGGCTTGGTGTAAATATCTATATTTGATATCCAGAGGGCCACTGGGGATGCTGGTAATCACTGTAGTAGACCACGCTATATACAGTCGGCTCTGTGATCTTCCGGGTGATGCCTCTCTGTTTCCCCTCTGCACACTGAACACAAAGGGGTTGCTCACTTGGCACCTCCATCATTCAGAGAACGCCTTGTATTTTTTTTCAATGAATACAAGGTGTTCTCTGATTGAACCACATGGAAACTGTGACATCATCCACCTCTCCTCTCCATCCATAGTGGCCCTCCTGATATTGGATATGGATACGTACATCAGGACAAGTTGGCTCAATGTAAGTTTTGCAGAAAAGTTCATTCCTGGAGTTCTGCTGTAAAGATCAAATATTTGGCGTGCCGGTTCAGTCATTTGAACTCTGTCTTTATTTTTATTTTTAACAGCTCTGTCTCCGATAAGGTGATTTCATCAGCCCTCCTAGGTCTTGTAGTCCAGCCCCAGAAGAGAATCAGTGGTAAGACCAGAAACCCCAACACAACGAAGAGCAGAATTCTGAAAATGGAACAAGACCACAGCTATTGTTCTCAGCAACCAATTATGCCGCGTACACACGAGCGGACTTTACGGCAGACTTTGCCCGGCGTACTTTTCGACTGACTTTATGACAGACTTTCTGAATGAACGGACCTGCCTACACACAATCCACCAAAGTCCATCGAATTCGTACGTGATGACGTACGACCGGACTAAAACAAGGAAGTTCATAGCCAGTAGCCAATAGCTGCCCTAGCGTGGCTTTTTGTCCGTCGAACTAGCACACAGACGAGCGGACTTTTCGACCGGACTCAAGTTCGACGGATAGATTTAAAACATGTTTCAAATCTAAGTCTGTCCAACTTTTGAGAAAACAAAGTCCGCTGAAGCCCACACACGATCGAATTGTCAGACGAAATCCCGTCCGCCAGGCAAAGTCTGCCGTAAAGTCCGCTCGTGTGTACGCGGCATTAGAATTCTGATTTATTTTGAATGTTTAGATTGGAATGTTTGCAGTAGGGAATAGATCCCTCTGTGCTCCAATTTCTATTAATAAATCAGTGGACATACCATTTAAAGTTTAAAAATATATATATATATATATATATATATATATATATATATATATATATATATATATATATATGTAGCGCTTACTCCTGGAGGAGCGGCTGATTAAAAATTATATCCGTAATTCACGTCTACCACCCAACCCTCACAGCCCATAGATTTACAAGTCACAGTCCTTAGTGCTTTTTCCACTTGCTTTATTTAACAACACAAACTGGGATAGGAGAAGGACTTCCTCTGAGATGCTCTTTTGTTACATTATCATCTTTTAAGTGAATCTTGCAGGAAAACTATGATCAGTTGCGGATAGTTAAGAAATCATCTTCAAAAGATCTCTTAAATCAGGGAAGATGGAAGTAGATTTTTATAGAGAAAAGTTGATAAAGAGTCACTCTGATTAACTTCTTCATCTAGGAGACTTTTAAAGAACTGTCCATATCTCTATATATGCGCTTGCAGCTTCACTGTTACCTGTTTGACACTACTTCCCATCTGCATGGTACTTACAAGTTGAGCGAAAGAAGAGTCACATTGGAATCCCTGGGGTATTGCTGAACCTGAAGTCATAGGCCATCACTGCCCATCTCACTGACTTGTGCACTAACAACCCTCAGTCTCTGGTAGTAGCGTTTCCCTTGGGCTTTCACTCACGTGATCAACAGTCCATGTGCCACTCATAAACGATCGATCGCCCAGTTTCCTTCCGCTTTGTTGCTACTTCTCCCGCAATGATTCTTAGCTCCTTTTCTTCTTGATGGCCCGCTCCCCTCCCCGCAGGGGCGGCCAACGACACTAGCGATTACATGCTGTGAAGTGTCGTCTGTTCCTTCATGGAGGACCAGTTCTCCATTCCCCCTTTACTGCAAGGGAGAAACTCCGTTGGTTCCCCGGAGGGGAAAACCTCCCTCCCCCCTCCGGGAACCAGGCTGACCTCCTCCGCTCCTCAGAGCAGGACTGCAAAATGAGCCTGTCCGGGCACCACGTGACCCCTTTTTATATGAGAGTCCCGGGTATTCCCAAGCAGGTTAATGATTGGCCGAGACTAGCATACAAACTATCTGCCACTCAAAAATGGAAATTGACAACAGACAGGCCTGCTGCAATAGCACAAGCCTGTCTAAATTTACCTGGCACGAAAACTACCAAGAAGGGTCACCTATCTAAAAGTAGGTGCCCGCTACATATATATATAGCACCCTCCTAGGTAGGTGCTAGGATAAGATAGATAGATAGATTCAGTGTTGGCTCACTGTGTTTGTGGAGCTGTGTTTTGATAGGTAAATTTAGCTTGTCATACTGTAGTTATGGCTGTAATTGTTGTGTTAGGTCAATTTAGTTTCTCACTGTACTCCGTGCAGCTGCATTTAACTAGTTAGGTCTGCTCAGTGTTCTCAGCTGCTGCTAGTCTGTTTACTCAAACTGCTTTCCAAAAAAGCTGTGAGAACTTTCCAGGTCATAGCCTAAAGCTGGCCATAGATAGCTTTTTTTTTCATTCAGCCAGTAGGCCAACAAGCGAGGTGGATTGAGGACGTATTCTGACAGTGGCACTCCAGTGGGAGCTCCTCAGTTGTGGTGAGATGGTAGACCTGCAGAGATCTCAGCACATGAGAGATAGTTTAGACGCTGGTGGTTTTAGCCCCCCCCCCCCACACCCCCACCCCTCCAGCATCCACAAAAAACACAAGTTTCAATTTTGTATGGATTGACTCTTTATTCACAATAATAATTAATACTATTGATAAATTTGTTTCAGAGGTCAAAAATATCTGTAAACCCGGCTTATCAAATCCAGAACCGGCAGGGTATTATTACCAGGACAAGTGGAATTCCCTCGTCTGCAGGAACCAGAATTTCCCCACACCTGCTAACGTCACGTCCTGTCTGAAGGGGAAAGTCGTGTACATGTTTGGGGACTCAACACTGCGGCAATGGTGGGAATACCTGGTGGATTTTGTTCCATGTAAGTCGTGTGCTCAGTAAATATTTTACTTTCCATGATTTCCTTCTAGATTTCCCAAACTCACTTTACTATACGTTTCTAGCCATCTAGAAAGAGCTTTCAACCTGTAGGCAAGTGCCGTCTACTTTCTCCACTGCAGGCTAGTGCTCAGCCGCACCAGCATTGCAGTTAGGGGGGAAGTCAAGAAGATCATGGTTCCTCTATGGTTTCCTGGGTCACTGGGGGAACTATCCAATTGCATGCTGTCGCCCCATATGACTCAGGCGGCCATCTTGGGTCAGGCAGAGTCTATTTAAGACCCTGGCTCCCAGGCTTGGCGTGCATTTTGCATGTGGGAAGTGAGGGACAGGTCACCCATCTGTTAGGGACAGTATTAGCAGCAGGGAGAAGTTCCAGATGAGTAGGGAAAGAGCAGGGACAGCCATCCTTCCTGGAAGCCTCCCTGTTTGGGTATGGACTGGCCTGGCCGCATTCCATCCCTCAAGACAGACGCTGTTTTTTTTTTGCTGTTTTTATTATAAATTACATTTTTTATTATAGAATTTTCATCATGCAAAATACACATCTTCAATTACATCTTCAAACTTAAACCTTCCATCCACTCTCTTACTTCTAAACCCCTACCACCCCTCTCCCCCCTTCCCTCCCCCCTACCCGATGGGTTGTCTTTATTCTCATTCAATCCTATTCAATCATATCCTGCGCATATTTCTCTGACGTTTTGAAAACATTCCATTTCCCCCAGATTGCTCTATACCTTTCTGCTCGACCCTGCTCTCCGCTGCAAAGGTACTCCATATTACAAATGTGGTCTACCCTTTGTAGCCACTCTTTTACACTTGGTTTTCTTATGGCCCACCATTTTTTTGGTATGAGTCCTTTCGCTGCGTTGAGCAGGTATGGAACCAAAGTTTTCTTGTATTTTTTTTATTGTTTTATTTGTCCCATGAAACAGACAATTCCAGGGGTTTTGTGAAATACTCTCTCCAGTTATCTCCTTAATATATTCGAATATTTTTTTCCAGTAGTCTTTTATCTCTGGGCACTCCCACCATATGTGAATTGTTGTTCCTATTTTTTCACTGTTCCTCCAACACTGGGAGGACCTGTCTGGCTGGAATTAGTTAATTCTTTCTGGTGTCAAATGCCAACGCACCATACACTTAGTTTGCCTCTATCGTAGTTATATCTGATGCATAATTGTGCACCGCTCCGATCATTTGTGTTTCATCTAATTTTATACCCAAATCTTGTTCCCGTTTTTCTATGAAGGGTAACGTCCCGTGTCCTTCTATTTCTGATAGTATAACATACATTTGCGATATTCCGTGTTTTATAGGTGTTCTTGTATTACACAGCTTTTCAATTGGGGTTAACACTTTCTCATCTCTAATTGGTTGATGGATTGTGCTTACTAAGTGTTTTATTTGCAGATATTCCCAATCATTAATCCGGTGCCACCCATGAGTCATTACTAAATCCTGTTTTGTTCTAATTTTACCGTGCCTAATAATATCTTTTAATTGTGCATTTCCTAATTGGTTTCCCAACCTTGTCCCATTTCCTGGAATAAAAAAATTTGTGCCGATCAGTGCGATTAAAGGTGAATTATATTAACATTTTTCTTTTTGGTGTAGTGCATGCCATATCTTAAAAGTTTTTTAGTTAACTTCTGTGTGTCACTACTATATGTTCTCAGTTTCGGTGGGATCCATATAATTTTTTGAAGTTGTATCGTGTTTAGTGTAGACCCTGGCTCCCAGGCTTGGCTTGCATTTTGCATGTGGGAAGTGAGGGACAGGTCACCCATCTGTTAGGGACAGTATTAGCAGCAGGGAGAAGTTCCAGATGAGTAGGGAAAGAGCAGGGAAAGCCATCCTTCCTGGAAGCCTCCCTGTTTGGGTATGGACTGGCCTGGCCGCATTCCATCCCCCAACCATCCATGTAATCTCAACACTAACCCTCCCTTTAACTCTAATACTAAGCATCCACTCCAACCTTTTAAAAAGTTCATGTAATCCCATCCCTAACACCAACCATTGCTGTGACATTTTTGTAACCCAACCCTAACACTCTCTTTAGTGCAAACTCTAATACCAACATTCAACCCCAACACTAACCCTCTGTCAAGGACACATGCTCATGGCAACTCACTAACTTGAGCAAGGATCTTCTTTGTTGGAGGAGGAATGAGGAGAGAGCTTATTTAGGGAAAGTAAAATCTGCTGTGATACAATTATCACAGTCTGCAATGCTGCTGGCCATCTAGTTGACTGGACACACACAGGGAGATACAAATCTTGCATTCAATCTGGTACAATCTAAGGGTTGTGGATCAGTGATTCCCACACACTTCTAATATTTCCCACGCTATCCTATGATCTAGAATACTGGCATGACCACTCTTCCCACTGCCCCACCACATCCTCTCAAACCAGACACACACTTCTTGCCCGGCCTGTCAGTTTAGGTGGACGGCCATGTCTTGGTAGGTTTGCAGTTGTGCCATACTCTTTCCATTTTTGGATGATGGATTGAACAGAGCTCCATGATATGTTCAAAGCTTGGGATATTTTTTTATAACCTAACCCTGCTTTAAACTTCTCCACAACTTTATCCCTGACCTGTCTGGTCTGTTCCTTGGCCTTCATGATGCTGTTTGTTCACTAAGGTTCTCTAACAAACCTCTGAGGGCTTCACAGAACAGCTGTATTTATACTGGGATTGACCACTTAAGGACAAAGACTCTTTCTGAGATTTGTTATTAACAAGTAGGGATGAGCTTCCAGTTCGAGTTAAACCCACGTTCGACTCGAACATCGTCTGT
This sequence comes from Lithobates clamitans, assembly GCA_037952925.1. Lineage (NCBI taxonomy): Eukaryota > Metazoa > Chordata > Amphibia > Anura > Ranidae > Lithobates > Lithobates clamitans. The sequence continues at coordinate 64,087 of JBBGZY010001332.1, read as the reverse complement.
TCGACTGTTCGTTAGAATGCGAACGAGTGGCGAGTCACGACCGATTAGAGTGGCTCGTCACGGCCCATAGTTCACTGCAGCATTGCAGTGCATTGCTGGCTGATGATTGGCCAAGCATGCACTATGACCCGCACAGAGAGTCCGTACAGAGAGCCGTAATTGGCCAAAGCCAGGGTGGCTGTGGCCAATTATGGCTCAGGGGGTTAGGTACAAGCCCCACACTATATAAGGCTGCCTGCGTAGTGGTTTGTGTAGTGTGTTGCGGTGGCGGAGAGATAGACAGAGAGACAGTGTCATTTGATTTAAGTTAGATAGAGTAGGCAGGCGAGTCAGTTAGCTGCACTTACAGTGTATTGTGTATATATATGCATACTAGGTGTTGTGTGTATATATATATATATATATATATATATATATATATATATACACTGTATTTAGTTTAGCTAGATCCGTTCCTGTTATTCTCTTCCTACTGACAGGCAGGCAGGTTTTGCTGGTGTTCTTCTGATCCTATTAGTACCACAGGCAGGGAGCTACAGTATTTACTGTTAGTGTACTGTGTCCTCTGCACAGTGTGCACCTAAAGCTACTTGAAGAAAATTGCTGGTGTTCTTCTGATCCTATTAGTACTACAGGCAGGCAGCTGCAGTATTTACAGTTAGTGTAGTGTGTCCTCTGCACAGTGTGCACCTAAAGCTACCAGAAGACAATTGCTGTTGTTCTGATCCTATTAATACCACAAGCAGGCAGCTGCAGTATTTACAGTTAGTGTACTGTGTCCTCTGCACTGTGTGCACCTAAAGCTACCTGAAGAAAATTGGTGGTGTTCTTTTGATCCTATTAGTACCACAGGCAGGCAGGTTTTGCTGGTGTTCTTCTGATCCTATTAGTACCACAGGCAGGGAGCTACAGTATTTACAGTTAGTGTACTGTGTCCTCTGCACAGCGTGCACCTAAAGCTACCTGAAGAAAATTGGTGGTGTTCTTTTGATACTATTAGTACCACAGGCAGGCAGCTGCAGTATTTACAGTTAGTGTAGTGCGTCCTCTGCACAGTGTGCACCTGAAGCTACCTGAAGACACTTGCTGTTGTTCTGATCTTATTAATACCACAGACAGGCAGCTGCAGTATTTACAGTTAGTGTACGGTGTCCTCTGCACAGTGTGCACCTAAAGCTACCTGAAGACAATTGCTGTTGTTCTGATCCTATTAATACCACAGGCAGGCAGCTGCAGTATTTACAGTTAGTGTAGTGCATCCTCTGCACAGTGTGCACCTTAAGCTACCTGAAGACAATTGCTGTTGTTCTGATCCTATTAATACCACAGGCGGCAGCTGCAGTATTTACAGTTAGTTTACTGTGTCCTCTGCACAGTGTGCATCTAAAGCTACCTGAAGAAAATTGGTGGTGTTCTTCTGATCCTATTAGTACCACAGGCAGGCAGCTGCAGTATTTACAGTTAGTGTAGTGCGTCCTCTGCACAGTGTGCACCTAAAGCTACCTGAAGACAATTGCTGTTGTTCTGATCCTATTAAAACCACAGGCAGGCAGCTGCAGTATTTACAGTTAGTGTACTGTGTCCTCTGCACAGTGTGCACCTAAAGCTACCTGAAGACAATTGCTGGTGTTCTCTTACTAATAATACTACAGGCAGGCAGTTGATTTTGCTAGCTGCAGTATCAGTATATATATATATACATCCCAGCTTTGTGCAGCTACATCTCACTGCAGGCCATTAGTATGTCTGGAAGGCCAACAAAGAGAGGCAGATGGTCACAAGCCAATAAAAGAGGGCAAGCAGGCTCTGTGTCTAGAGGCAACAGTGCTGGTCGTGGAGACGGTGAATCCTCATCAGCACGTGGCCGTGGGACACGCTTGTCCTTTTTTTCAGCAGCTGGCCGTGTTGAGCTGCAACATGCAGAAGACTTGGTAGAGTGGATGACCAAGCCGTCCTCATCCTCCTCATCCTCTCTCACCCAGGCTCAGGGTACTTTGTCTGGCAAAGCAGCTGCCAACGTGGCCTCTTCCCTCGGCTCAATGGCATCAGTCACTCCTTCCCTAGCCCCACCATGTCCTCCTGAGGAGTCCCCCGAACTGTTTGACCACAGTGTTGGGTACATGCTCCAGGAGGATGCCCAGCGTTTTGAATGCTCCGATGATGGTACCCAGCTAGAGAAAGGCAGTAAAGTGAGCCCAGAGAGAGGGGGTGCTCAAGAAGGACAGCAATGTGGCAGTCATGTTCCCCCAGCTGCAGCATACTGCCAGCTTTGATCCAGTGATGAGGAGGGAGGGGATGATGAGGTCACTGACTCCACGTGGGTGCCTGATAGGAGGGAGGAGGAGGAGGAGGCACATCTCCAACGAGGCAGGATGCCCTCCAGGGGCTAGTTTAAGGGCCGCACACTGACTGCATCACACTGCAGAGCTCTACATGTGCAGGGCGCTGCTGTCTCTGCTTGTTATTCCAAAAGTTCTTTGGTGTGGGCCTTTTTTGAGACAAGTGCATCAGATTCCACCACTGCTATTTGAAACATATGTCTCAAGCGTATCTCGCATGTCCAAAACATTACCCGCTGGGGCACCACATGCTTGACCAGATATATGTCGAAATGCCATGCAGTTCGTTAGCAAGCGTACCTAAAAGACCCACACCAAAGTACAAAGCGGACTTCTCCTTGCTCCTCATCAGCTGGGATCTCCAACCCCGCTGGGATCTTCAACCCCACTATACCTTCAGTCCTCTCTGAAACCTGCACTGGGAAGAATAAAGGTGTAGAATTAGGTGTGTCACAAGTACTTGCGGGCAATCTGCTATTGGTACACCGACGTCAGATTGTACCAGACAAATTTCCCTGCCATAGCACCGAAAGAAGTTCGCTCCCAGCCATCCACATACCCAGCGGTTGAATGCTAGCTTGGCTAAATTGCTAGCACTTCAACTTCTGCCTTTTCACATGGTAGACTCTGCCCCCTTCCATGAGTTTGTGGAATGTGCGGTTCCTCAGTGGCAGGTTCCCAAATGCCACTTTTTCTCACGGAAGGCGATTCCGGCTCTCTATAGCCATGTGGAAGGCAATCTCTTGGCCTCGCTGGACAGGGCGGTCAGTGGTAAGGTGCATATTACCGCTGACTCATGGTCCAGCAGGCAGGGACGTTACCTATCTTTCACTGTGCACTAGGTGACTCTTCTGGCAGCTGGGAAGGATGCAGGACAGGGTGCATTAGTGTTGGAGGTTGTTCCGCCACCACGCCTCCAAAATTCTACTAGTGGTGATTCTGCCACACCTCTCTCCTTCACCCCCTCCTCTTCTTCTTCCTCCATGGCCTCTTCCTGTGCTGATTTGTCCTCGGAACCAGCAGTGCTCTGTAGGTGTTCAAGGGGCTACGCAAGCACGCAGGCAAAAAGATGCCATGTGGTGCTTGAACTGGTGTGCTTGGGGGAAAGGGGCCACACTGGGGCAGAGATTCTGTCAGCTCTGCAGGAGCAGGTTCAGAGGTGGTTGACGCCACGCCAGCTTAAGCCAGGTATAGTGGTTTGCGACAATGGCACCAACCTCCTCCGACAGGGACAACTGACCCATGTGCCCTGTTTGGCTCACATCCTTAACTTGGTGGTGCAGCGGTTCTTGGGCAGGTATCCAGGTTTACAGGATGTCCTGAGGCAGGCCAGGAAAGTCTGTGTGCATTTCTGCAGGTCATATAATGCCAGTGCTCGGCTGGCTGACTTCCAAAATGCATTTAACCAGCCCAAGAACCGCCCAATCTGTGACATGCCCACCAGGTGGTACTCAACGTTGGCCATGCTGCAGCGGCTACACATGCAGCAGAGGGCCATCAATGAGTACCTATGCGACTATGGCACCAGGACAGAGTCAGGGGACCTTGTTTTTTTTCCCCACGCCAGTGGGCTATGATCAGGGATGCATGCACTGTCCTGTCACCATTTGAGGAGGCCACGAGGATGGTGAGCAGTGACAGTGCATGCATCAGTGACACTGTCCCTCTTGTCCACCTGTTGGAGCACACGCTGCGTAGAATAATGGACAGGGCACTTGAGGCAGAACAGAGGGAGGAAGAGGAGGACTTCCTTACCTCTCAAGGCCCCCTTTATCCAGACAGTGTTCCTTCGTGCCCGCCGATCACACAGGACATGGAGGAGAGGAGGATTGTGTCAGCATGGAGGTGGAGCCTGGCACTCAGCATCAGCAGCAGTCTTCAAGGGATCATTTACAGTCCAAAGAAACCCATGGACTTGTACGTGGCTGGGAGGAGGTGGCTGAGGATCATGTCGTCCTTAGTAACCCAGAGGACTCTGGACCGAATGCCTCAGCAAACCTATGCTGCATGGCCTCCCTGATCCTGCAAAGCCTGTGGAAGGATGCTCGTATTCGTGGTATCAAGGGGAGGGATGATTACTGGCTGGCAACCCTCTTTGATCCACGTTACAAGGGTAAGGTTGCGGACCTTATCTTGCCATCGCAGAGGGAGCAGAGGATGAAACATCTTCGGGAGGCCATGCTGCTGAGGCCTCGGTCAGTCACAGAAGGAGCGGTGGAGAAGGTGGCTGTCTGACCGATGCGTTCAGACAATTTTTTAGTCCGCAGCCCCAATGTCTGATTGGTTCCAGCAACCATCGCCAGCGTCTGATTCACATGGTGCAGGAATACCTAGGGGCAAGATCTGACTTGGACACCTTTCCCACCGAAAATCCTCTGGGTTACTGGGTCTTGAGGATGGATCACTGGCCAGAGCTTGCACAGTATGCAATTGAGCTACTGGCCTGTCCATCCAGCATTCTTTCGGAACGCACATTCAGTGCTGCTGGAGGCTTTGTAACCAATCACAGGGTGCGCCTGTCCACCGAATCGGTCGATCGGCTGACCTTCATAAAAATAAATCAGTCTTGGATCACAAGCTACCAAACACCTGATGCTGATGTAACCGATTGATTTTTTTTTTAATGTGAGGTCCCTTCAAGACTGCCTATGCTGATGCTGAGTGATTATCCTGTTATGCTGAGTGACAATCCTTTTCCTCCTCAATTTTCATGCTGATAGCTTGTAAGAACATTTTTGGTTCTGGGCACCGCCACCAGTGACCAAGGCCCAATTTTTCAGCCCCTGTTTAACAGAGGCCTGTAATTACAATTTTTGATGCAAAACTTTGCAGCAGGGCTCATTCCTGCACTCCAACTATAGCATCTGTGAGGGGTTGCAGTGTTGTGGCACCAGCACCAGTGCCCAAGGCCCAATTTTTCAGCCCCTGTTTAACAGGGGTGTGTAATTACAATTTTTGATGCAATACTTTGCAGCAGGGCTCGTTCCTGCGCTCCAACTATAGCATCTGTGAGGGGTTGCAGTGTTGTGGCACCAGTGCCTAAGGCCCAATTTTTCTGCCCCTGTTCAACAGGGACATGTAATTACAATTCTTGATCTAATATTTTACAGCAGAGCCCATTCCTACGCCCACCAAGAGTAAATGTGAGGGCTTACAGTGTTGTGGCAACACCACCACCTCCACCACCAAAGGCCCAATTTTTCTGCCCCTGTTCAACAGATGCATGTAATTACATTTTCTGATATAATATTTCACAGCAGGGTCCGTTCCAGTGCCCACCAAGAGTAACTGTGAGGGCTTACAGTGTTGTGGCACCAGCACCACCACCACCAAAGGCCCAATATTTTTTTCACTGTTCAACAGGGGCATGTAATTACAATTCTTGATCTAATATTTTACAGCAGGGCCCTGTGAGGGCTTACAGTGTTGTGGCAACACCAACACCTAAAGCCCCAATTTCTGCAGAGTATATAGGGCAGGCCCCTACTTTCAAACATCCAACTTAAAAACGACTCCTACTTGCAAACAGAAGGAGACAACAGGAGGTGAGATGAAATCTACCCATAGGAAGGGAAATTCTCTCCTGTAAGAGTTAATATGGGAAAAACGTGTCTCCTCTTCACTGATGCTTTATCACCAATCCTTGTTTCACTAAAAAACCCACATTTTTAAAAAAACATTTATCATTGGGACAGAAAGTGAAGTGAAATCTTCTGAAGAGGAGCACAGACAGCAAAACAAATGTCACAGGGCTGATAACCCTTCCCTATGTTTTCCAAAAAGCTTAAAAATAGATTTTTTGGCTGGAGCTAAACACTTTAAAAATGTACCAGTTCAAAATTACAAACAGATTCTACTTAACAACAAACCTACAGTCCCTGTCTTGTTTGCACCGCCTGTATACTGCTGTTCAGAGTATATAGGGCCTGGGGGCCCCACACCTATCCTTTTTTTAATTTGGGTGCAGGCTTCCCCTTAATATCCATACAAGACCCAAAGGGCCTGGTAATGAACTGGGGGAGGGGGGTACCCATGCCGTTTGTGTCACTGATTTTCATCCATATTGCCAGGACGCGACATTACATTAAAACCGCAAGCAGTTTTAAATTACTTTTATTCCTTTAAAAATGTCATTTTGTGCAGGGACTGTTCTAAGCACAGGAAACACGCGCTTTACAGGCATACTATAGACACCCCCCCAGGTACGATATTTAAAGGAATATTTCACTTTTTTTTCACTTGAAGCATCATTAAAATCACTGCTCCCGAAAAAACGGCCATTTTTGAAACTTTTTGTTGCATTGATACATGTCCCCTGGGGCAGGCCCCGGGTCCCCAAACCCTTTTTAGGACAATAACTTGCATATTAGCCTTTAAATTTAGCACTTTTGATTTTGAACGTTCGAGTCCCATAGACTTTTACAGGGTTCTAAAGTTCGCGCAAACTTTCGGTCCGTTCTGGGAACCGAACCAGGGGGTGTTCTGCTCATCTCTATTTACAAGTTAAAAAACATTTTTTTATGCTAAAAAATTACTTAGAACCCCCAAACATTATACATTTTTTTTCTAGCACACTAGAGAATAAAATGGAAGTCGTTGCAATACTTTCTGTCACACCGTATTTGCGCTTTTTTGAATAAAAAAAATAAGACAACAGTAAAGATAGCCCAATTTTTTAAAATATTGTGGAAGATAATGTTACGCCGAGTAAATTGATACCCAACATGTCACATTTCAAAATTGCGCCCGCTCGTGGAATGGCGACAAACTTTTACCCTTAAAATTCTCCATAGGCGACATTTAAAAAATTCTACAGGTTGCATGTTTTGAGTAACAGAGGAGGTCTAGGGCTAGAATTATTGTTCTCGCTCTACTGATCGTGGGGATACCTCACATGTGGGGTTTGAACACCATTTTCATATGCGGGCACTACTCACGTATGCGTTCGCTTCTGCACGCGAGCTCGTCTGGAAATAAAAAAAAGAAATTTTTCTTTTCTTATTTATTTTACCTTTTTATTTTTTATTTTTACACAGTTTTTTTTTTTTTTTTATTTGGTCACTTTTATTCCTATTACAAGGACTGTAAACATCCCTTGTAATAGAAAAAAAGCATGACAGGTCCTCCTAAATATGAGATCTGGGGTCAAAAAGACCTCACATCTCATATTTACACTAAAATGCAATAAAAAATAAATAAAAATTGTCATTTAAAAAAATAATTTTAAAAAATGGCCCTTTAAGAGCTGTGGGTGGAAGTGACGTTTTGACGTCGCTTCCGCCCTGCATTGTTATGGAGACAGGTGGGGGCCATCTTCCCCTCCCTCATCTCCATACCTAACAGGAGACAGGACGCGATCGCCTCTGCCACTGCCGATAGCTCCGGTAAACGGCGGAGGGCACTGGAGCCACTTTGTGTTGGTCTATCACATAAAATCCCAATAAAACACATTTACGTTTTTGGTTGTAACATGACAAAATGTGGAAAATTTCAAGGGGTGTGAATACTTTTTCAAGGCTTCAGAGGGTGGACCTCCATGTGAGTTACGCCCCCGGCCCCCTGCTGGCCACGAATACAGAACATGGTTTTCTTTTGCAATGGCGGGCACACCAGAGACCCCTTAGCATGAAGCGCACCCGGCTGCAGGAACTGAAGTACATCGCCAATGAGCTGGATGGCATGGGAGGAGGGGACGACGGATTGGTGATCGTTATAAACTGCCTGGCTCATTTTATCTTCCTCCCGGTCGATGTATATTTAAGAAGGATGATCATTATCCGCGATGCTGTGGCCCGGCTACTGGAGCGAAGTCCAAGGACCAAGGTCATAATTAAGTCTGGGAACACGGGGTTTCTGCTTTTCCACGGCAGCGACTGGTTATCCCTACAGCTGGACACGGCGATGAGGGCCGTGTTTTCAGGGCTCCCAGTTACAATACTGGACGCCTGGCAGATGACCTCCTGCCACTACCTGCCAAAACACATCCATCCAAAGAAGATCATTATAGAGAACATGGTGGACCTAATGCTGTCCTTTATCTGTCCCAAATAACAGGCCAAAACCGTTCATTGCTTCCCGGTAAAGCGGCGTTAATAAAGAGGGGGAAAGGGCTTTACCTTTGGTCCCACCAAAAAAGGAACTGCCTAGAGATTTAAATGTGCTAATTGAGATTAGGCGGTCAAAGATCGATCCCAAAATTTTCAAAGTACAAAATAACAAGAAGGTTCTTGGTTGACATCTCTCAGCTATTGGAGGGGACCAATCAGCATGGTTGGATCTGTCAGATAATACAGGACTTCACTGGATACAAATATTTATGTCTGTGTTTCATTGACGAGTAAAGCTGGCCATATACACTAGTAGATTTTCAAAAAAATGCTCTTATAAACAAAATTTCTCAGTAAAAAAAGACTTGACAAATGTTGTTTAGAAAATGCTTCAAAATTGTGTTTGCTTTTAACCCCTTCCCACACGCTGTACTGCTGTGGCCAAAAATTTGGAGAATGACACAAATATTAATTTTCTCAAAGTCTGCTGCCTCCGTCAGATGAATTGCAATGGATTTCAAAGTCCCTCTTTGCCATGAACGTAATCCCATTAAAAAAATTTCCACTGTATTTGTGAAGAAGGCTTTAGGGCGCCCAAGAAAGTCCAGCAAGCACCTGGACCGTCTCCTACAATTGATTCAGCTGCGGGATCGGGGCACCACCAGGAATGGCAGCAGCAGGTGTGAGTACATCGGCACACACAGTGAGGACAAGACTTTTGGTGGATCACCTGGTGTCAAGAAGGGCATTAAAGAAGCCACTTCTCTATAGTCAAAACATCAGGGACAGACTGATATTCTGCAAAAGGTACAGGGATTGGACTGCTGAGGACTGGGGTAAAGTCATTTTCTCTGATGAATCCCCTTTCCGATTGTTTGGGGCATCCGGAAAAACCATGCCTAGAGAAGAAAAGGTGAGCACTAACATCAGTCCTGTGTCATGCCAACAGTAAAGCATCCTGAGACCATTCATGTTTTGGATTACTTCTCAGCCAAGGGAGTGGGGCTCACTCACTATTATGCCTAAGAACAGAGCCATGAATAAAGAATGGTCCAACAACATCCTCCGAGAGCAACTTCTCCCAACCATCCAAGAACAGTTTGGTGAAGAACAATGCCTTTTCCAGAATGATGGACCACCTTGCCATAAGGCAAATGTGATAACTTAAGCCCCGTACACACGCTTAGATTTTCGTACGACCAAACATCCGTTTTTTGTGGCATGCTAGTCTCATGTCGAAAGTGAAGAGGTTACTCACAATACAAAAATTTTAGTTTTACAGAATACAATGTCAGAAGCGACGTAATGTATTGAATAGTTTTGTATGTATTCTTTTGTTTCTGAGCATGCGTAGTCTTGCTTTTACGATTTTTTTCGTACGAAAACCATACTGGTGAAACGGAAATCGGAAGTTGAGTTCACATACGACAAAAATTTTATAGTCTGCACATCCAGCTTTTGTCTGATGAAAAAGCGAAATCGGCTGTCGAAAGCACCGTACTAACGATCTAAAAATCGGCAGACAGCTCGTCGTACGAATTTTTCCATCCAAGTTGCGTATCGTGTGTACGGGCCTTGAGTGGCTTGGGGAACAAAACATGGAAATTTTGGGTCCATGGCCAGGAAACTCCCCAGACCTTAATACCATTGAGAACTTGTGGTCAGTCCTCAAGGGGCAGGTGAACAAAAAACCCTCCACAAATTCTGACAAACTCCAAGAATTGATTATGACGGGCTGTCATCAGTCAGGATGTGGCCCAGAAGTTGATTGACGGCATGCCAGAGTGAACTGCAGAGGTTTTTAAAAAAGAAGGGTCATCACTGCAAATATTGACTCTTTGCATAAACTTCCTGTCATTGTCAATAAAAGCCTTTGACACTTATGAAATGCTTGTAATTATACCTCAGTATACCATAGTGACAACTGACAAAAAGATCTAAAAACACTGAAGCAGCGGACTTTGTGAAAATTAATATTTGTGTCATTCTCAAAACTTTTGGCCACAGGTGTACACATATATGCAGCCTCAAGGTAGTGAATCTTTATCTGTGGGGCCACATACATGCGCGGCTGTGTCTGTGTTAAGTGCGTTCTGCACAGTGTGCACCATGCAGACAGTCTGAGCTCCTGATCCGCTACTAATGATTGGCACCAGGGGACCAGTTCCTGATCACTATGAGAGCCTTTGATTGGTTATCATAGTGATCAGCCACTGTAGAGGAAAAATGCTGTCTGTGGAAGGGTGGTAGTTGGGGGGCAGCAGGATAGAGAGGACGATAGTTGGGGGGCAGCGAGGTGGAGGGGGGTAGTTGGGGGGGCAGTGGGGTGGACTGGTTGGTACTAGGGTGGACAGGGGGAAGTTGGGGGGGGGGCAGAGGGGTGGATGTGAAAGTGTGTTGCAGAGGGGGTGGTTGGGGGGGTAGTGGGGTGCAAAAAGGGGATGGTTGGGGGGTAGCGGAGTGGAGAAGGGGGTAGTTGGGGGGCAGTGGTGTGGAGAGGGGGTAGTTGGGGGGCAGTATGGTATAATAGGGATAATCTGGGCAGTGGAATGGATAGGAGGGCAGTGGGGTAGACTGAGTGCGTAGTCGAGTGGACAGTTGGGGTAATTGGATGGAGAGGACGTAGTTGGGGAGGGGCAGTGGGGTGAAGAGGGGGTTAGTTGGGGAGTAGTAGGATGGAAAGGGGGTATTTGGGGGGCAGCTGGGTGGGGAGGTGGGTACTGGGGTCAGTGGGGATGAATACCTGGATCCTGCTGTCCACTTGTGAAGGATATGTGGAGCTCCCTCTGCTGAGGTTACCATGGATGGGCTCCCCCCACATGTGCAGGATTGGTTGCACTCTCTGCTCCCTCTGCTGGGCTCCTCCCACATGTTCAGGATTGGGTACACTCTCTGCTCCTTCTGCTGGGCCCCTCCCACATGTTCAGGATTGGTTGCACTCTTTGCTCCTTTTGCTGGGCTCCTCCCACATGTTCAGGATTGGTTGCACTCTCTGCTCCTTCTGCTTGGGCTCCTCCTACATATTCAGGATTGGTTGCACTCTCTGTTCCTTCTGCTGAGCTCCTCCCACGTGTTCAGGATTGGTTGCACTCTCTGCTCTTTCTGTTGGGCTCCTCCTACGTGTTCAGAAATAGTTGCACTCTCTGCTCCTTCTGCTGGGCTCCTCCTACGTGTTCAGAATTGGTTGCACTCTCTGCTCCTTCTGTTGGGCTCCTCCTATGTGTTCAGAATTGGTTGCACTCTCTGCTCCTTCTGCTGGGCTACTTCTATGTGTTCAGAATTGGTTGCACTCTCTGCTCCTTCTGCTGGGCTCCTCCCACATGTTAAGACTTGGTTGCACTCCCTGCTGCTTCTGCTGGGCTCCTCCCACATGTTCAGAATTGGTTGCACTCTTTGCTCCTTCTACTGGACTCCTCCCACGTGTTCAGGATTGGTTGCTATCTCTGCTCCTTCTAGTGGGCTCCTGCCACTTGTCCAGGTTTGGTTGCACTCTCTGCTTCTTCTGCTGGGCTCCTCCCACATGTTCAAGATTGGTTGCACTCTCTGCTCTTTCTGCTGGGCTCCTCCCACGTATTCAGGATTGGTTGCATATTTTGCTCCTTCTGCTGGGTTCCTACCACACATAGGGCAGTAGTCAGGGAGAAGCTGGGGGGCCCTTCAGCTGCTGCCAATCTGTCCAGACAGGTGCCTGACATTTTTGTACACTAACATCCATTTCATGTATTCTCTGAACAGCGGTGAGGACAGAAGTCGGCAACAGCAAAGTGAAGCAGGGTGTAGTCTCAGAACTGGGGAGAAAAGGGGCCGAGCTTTGGTGCCAGGCACTGGGGGCACCTAGAACAAGGGAGACATTGGGGGTCTAACAGGAGAAAGAGAACCTGTCACCTGCCCATACTATCTCACCGCTTCCCTAACAGGCCCATTTTGACATTTTTTTCACATACATGTTAAATCAGCATTTTCCTGCTAAAAAAGCAACTGCAGCCATGATCCAGATATAACCACTTCCACCTAACTACATCCTAAGGGGTGGAAGTGGTTAAAACACATGAAGTGCAATTTTCAGATCTCAGATGGACTAAAAAATAACTCTAAATAACGGTCACTTTTCGGAGACTCCGAATCCTTCTTCTGGGTTTCTTCAGCCCATTGTGCCGCCAGCTGATTCTGTATACTTCTCATTGTCCATAAATGCCGTAATATACAGATTACAACACACACAGCTGTATGATTAGGGAATAAACATTTGGGATATTATATTTTTTACATAAAAAACAAGTGCACATGGGAATTTTGAAGGGTCAAAATAAAGACCAACAGTAACAAAAACATATAAAAAAAACTATTTTACATCTTTATTATTTAAATTTACATGTATAACATGGAAAAAACAAAAAAACAAAAAAAAAATGCATGGTTTTTAACAGACACTAATACATTTCCTCTTGACGCGTTTTGTGCAGCAAAGTTCACTTCTTCAGGACAACGGGTAACAAGCCCCCTTTTTTTTCAAATTCTTATTCAGATATAGCCTGTGCCGCTATACTTCCTAGTCCCTTTACCATTCCTTTGGAGTACTTTCCATTTGGCAGCTTGTCCCACCTTCAGCTCCCGGGTGAGACTACCTCATTGGGGTCTACCCATAACGCCAATTTCCCAGTGAGAGATAACTTCAATCACATCTTTGGTGTACCAAGTGGATTTTTTTTACTTAGTTGTTTATGTGTAAGTATGAGACCTTATCATATCTTTTTTTTTTTTTATATACCTATTAATTGTTTTGATGACATGGTCTCTCTGCATATGATATTTATCAGCTTAAAACGTACCCGTTCTCCTGAAGAAGTGAGCTTTGTTTCACGAAATGCGTTGAGAGGAGAGGCATTGAGAGATGTATTAGCATCTGATCCATATCATATATTTTTTGTTGTCATGTCAACCTAAATGCATCACACTGCATATTGGTACATTATTAATATATTGTAATGTATGTTTTTTAACCACTTCCAGACCGCCCACTGTATATATTCATCACTAGTTTGACGTTATATACCGCGGTTATGGCAGCAGCTAGCTGCCATAATCACAGTTTTTATTTACACAGCGGGTGATCCTCTTTCCGACAAAAGTGGTCCCAGCGGCGGATTTTAGCGGTGGCGGGAGAGGTGCCCCCCCCTGCTTCCCGGTCGTCTCTGAACTTACCGGATCTTTCGGTAAGCCCGGAGTTGATCCTCTGTGTGGCTGGGCAGGAAGCCGAGTGAGGGCAAGATAGCGCCCACTCAGCTCTATGACCTTGGAGGAACGGAGCGACATCCAACGTCACTGCTGCATTCCGGCCCTAAAGGTGTGATTATTTTTCATCTCTTAACCACTTCCCGTCCGGCGCACGCCGATGTACGTCGGCAGAATGGCACGGCTGGGCAAATGGACTTACAGGTACGTCCATTTGAATTCCCCACCGCGCCATTGCGTGCGCGCTGGCCGGGAGCTCCGTGAGTCGGGTCGCGGGTCCCGCGGACTCGATCGCCGTGGGGTTACCCGCAATCACCTCACGGAGAGGACGAACGGGGAGATGCTGATGTAAACAGCATCTCCCCGTTCTGCCTAGTGACAAGTGTCACTGATCACTGCTCCCTGTCATCCGGAGCAGTGATCAGCGTAGTGACACACAAAGCCCATCCCCCCTACAGTTAGAATCACTCCCCTAGGACATACTTAACCCCTCCCCACCCCCTAGTGGTTAACCCCTTTACTGCCAGTGTCATTTACACAGGAATCAGTGCATTTTTAATCGCACTGATCGCTGTATAAATGACAATGGTCCCAAAAATGTGTCAAAAATGTCCGAAATGTCCGCCATAATGTCGCAGTCACAATAAAAATCGCTGATTGCCGCCATTACTAGTAAAAAAAAAAAAATTATTAATAAAAATGCCATAAAACTATCCCCTATTTTTGTAAACGCTATAACTTTTGCCCAAACCAATCAATAAACGCTTATTGCAATTTTTTTTAACCAAAAATATGTACAAGAATACGTATCAGCATAAACTGAGGAAAAAAAAATGTTTTTTTATATATTTTTGGGGGATATTTATTATAGCAAAATGTAAAAAATAATGCGTTTTTTTCGAAATTGTCGCTCTTATTTTGTTTATAGCGCAAAAAATAAAAATTGCAGAGGTGATCAAATACCACCAAAAGAAAGCTCTATTTGTGGGGAAAAAAGGACATCAATTTTGTTTGAGAGCCACGTCGCACGATCGCGCAATTGTCAGTTAAAGTGGCGCAGTGCCGAATCGCAAAAAGTGCTGTGGTCAGGAAGGGGGTAAAATCTTCCGGGGCTGAAGCGGTTAATGCATTCTTGGCATTAAGGTGAAAAACCTTCTGTGCTGCAGCTTCCCCTCAGATCCCCCTTTTCCTCCCCTGAGTCTATCGGATCCAGCAATCTGCACGAGCGCAGCAGCTCCCACAACTGTCTCTCTCTTCATGGGACCGATTGATAGCAGGGGAAGCGATTGGCTCCTGCTGCTGTCAATCAAATCCGGTGACATGGGAGCAGGGCAAGGCCAAGTACTGCTGTCTGTGTCAATGGGCCAAGCAGCAGTACTGGGGAGCGAGCATGCATGGGTGCTTACATTGGTGATCGGTGAGAAGAATGTTCCTCCCAAAAGGAATTACTGTGTCCATCGTGTTCCTCAGGGATTCCTCCGAGTCTTTTCTCCCCTATGTAAAAAAAAAGTGTATACTTAGCACACAGATATTTGATGGCAGAACTATAAATATGAAACATTGCTTGGAAGTGGGGAAGTATTTGGCTGTGACACACCCCCCCAAGGGAAAGCGGCTTTCTGTGGGTACATCGGATAAAGAGGAGGGGTCTGGAGCGCCGGCAGGAGACCCCAGAAGAAGAGGATCAGGGCTGCTCTGTGCAAAACCATTGCACAGAGCAGGTAAATATAGGCATGTTTGTTTTTTTTTGCTTTATTAAATGAAGGTTTACAACCAATTTAATTCCAATTTAAAATATACATACAGTATACCAGAGATACATACTAGTTGCTAGCGCCATCTAGTGGGTATTAATGGTAGCGCTCTTAGCCCAAATCCGCAAATGGATAAGATGGACGATTTACTTAAAATAGACTATAAATATAAAAGTATAGGTAATAATCATAAATAAATCAAGATCAAATTCTATGTTGTGGCCAAATGGCACCAATGTTTTAGCAACAGAATATTTTTATTTTTAATATTTTTAATTTTTAAAGATATCTTGTGACTATCTGAGTCATCATTTTAGGGGGTAGCCCATATATGTGGTTTAGTTTGAAATTACACCCCCACCATCTCCGACAACAGAGATGATGGGGGGCGGACAGCAAGGCAGACTATCCCTTTTTGCAGAGTCAGTACCCGTAGTTAGAGCCAATCAAGAAGCAGACAACATAGTTGTCAACATTATCAAAGAATTTATAGGGACACTTTTTTGTCCGCAGGCGGAGTCTTACTATAATTAGGGGGCAGGGCATTCATTTGTAGGCATGGTGTAGCTGGGGTGGAAAAATGCAGCGCGTGAAGCCACGGTGAAAATCAGGCATGGTTTAAAATAAATATTGGGGCTTGGCTTAAAGGTGTGTGGTTAGAGTCTAAGATGAAAGAGGGATAAAGAAAGTAGGAAGAGAGGGATAGAGGGAGAGAGAAAGGGTGAAAGACAGAAAGATATAGGGAGGGAAGGAGAGTGAAAGAAGGAAAGAAAGAGGGATGGAGGGACAGCAGGCCCAGAAACTACACCACAATAGCAATATGTGTATTCCAGAAAGATTGACAATCAGCAGATAAAGATACTCCAAAGTAGAAGGGAAAAAAAAAGGCACCAAAAATGTTAACAATTTAAATAAAATACAATGTATCAATGCAGCAGCTGTTTCAATTGTGTGATATATGTGAAAAGTGATGCCACATGAACTAGTCCTAAAACAAACAGCACTGGTAATGAAACTACTAATTCCCACAGTGAATAAAAACTGTCAGTGACCATAAGATTAATTACATGAATGAAAAGTGCAAATATAGTCCAAAAATTTTACCTACTTAAGGACCGAGCCTCTTTCTGAGATTTGGAGTTAAAAACAGTTTTTTTTTTTGCTAGAAAATTACTTAGAACCCCCAAACATTCTACATTTTTTTTCTAACACCCTAGGAAATAAAATGGCGGTTGCAATACTTTCTGTCACACCGTATTTGCGCAGCGGTCTTACAAGCGCACTTTTTTCGGAAAAAATACACCTTAACAAATCCGAGATTCTACACATAAATATAAGTAAACATGAAGAACAGAGTTTGCAAAAGGAATTCCAGTTTCCATGGAGGAAGGAGGGACTAAAATACCTAGGAGTAAAGTTGGCAACCTCCTTTAAGAAAATATATAAAGTAAATTATATTCCTTTACTAGCCAAATAAAAAGTGATAATATAAAAGATTAATAATGCGCTATAAATCAACCTACTAATAATGCACGGCGCCTCAATAAATTAATAGTACATGCAAATCCTTAAAAACCAAGATAAATAATTCATACTATCAACATAATGGCTGATAAAACTAATAAGATGTGCCACAATATCCAAATAAAAACCACAGTACAGAAAACAATTAATGAACTCAAGTCTTTGCTGAAAAATTCAATCGACAAACTTCAGTAGATGACCGTAATAATAGGTGGTCAGATCAGGTAGGTAGGAAGTTGGCGGGAATTCCTTGGATCCCGAGTGTAGATAGGGGCCTTTCAAAATGGACATCACCTTTAACTCAGAGTACATTAGCGACCTGGGATAAATTAAATCAACTGGGAGATTATGCCCCCCCGGATATCACTCCTGACCCCATTGGAGGGGTAACCCATGGTTGCCTCCGGGAGAAGGGGTGGGATCTTTGGGAGCATGGGGGAGGGATGGAGACACGACATGTGGCAAATTTGCTCCACATGGAATGCTAGCCCCTCTCCCGGATTTCGGAAAGGTCCCTATTCTGGAGTGGAGATACCATGAATTGGTGGGTTTTTTCAATAAGCTGAAACCATGAATGAGGCCACTAAACTCCCTTACTGTATTTGAATCTATGTGTGTACATATATCAAGCGCTAGACATTTGCTGTCGCAGATGTATAGACTGGTCCTTGGGACACAAAAAAAAACAGTTCCCCTTTTTCATTAGAGAATGGGAAGGGGAGTTAAAGCAGGGGCTCTCTAGGGCACAAATGAAAAAGATTATTGACGTAACACCCTCTACATCTATAAGTTCACGGATTCAGGAGATGTCATATAAATATCTAGCCAGGTGGTATCGGACTCCAGTAAGGCTGGCACAGATGTACCCGACCGCAAATGCTAGGTGCTGGAGGGGGTGTGGGCAGAAGGGTACTTATCTCCATCTATGGTGGTCCTGCCCCAGGATTAATGTATTTTGGGAAGAGATCACTCCATGGGGTGGAGAGGTTGTCCTCTGGATCCGTGGAATTAACGCCCTTAAATTTTCTATCTCATTGGACACCAATGTCCATTAGATGGTATAAGAAAAGTATTACTCCACATCTATTGAATGCAGCCAAATTGGTAATACCCAGGCTATGGAAACAGACTAGATGTCCAACTCTGTTGGACTGGAAGAGAGAGGTCAATTCAATAATGGAGGCTGAAAGATGGGTACATATAATTAAAGATAGAAAGGAAAAATTTAGGGTAATATTGGCAGGTTGGGAACAATGCTCTATTGAGATTGTGTAGAGTAATAATATATAAAGCCGCGTCGTCTCTGGGCTCGGATGCGGTTGCCCCTGGTGGGGGAGGAGAAAGGGTTTTTTTTTCTTCTCTCCCTTTCCCCTTTCACCTCCCTTTCCCACCTCTTTCTTCCATTTCTCTAGGGGATATAGGTAGGGGGAAGGAGTGATGCACTTGATGTCGAGGAAGGTGGGATTAATAATGGGAACAGGGGACAAAGCACATAGGGGGGAGGGTAAAGGGAGGTGGATATATAGGATGGGGGGGTAGAAGGAATAGATATGGTTAAAGGAAGATGAGGTGTATATTCAATATAGATAGGTAAGGGGTGGAGTATGGCTTATAGAAGCCTCGCAATTATTATTTTTTTGGGGATTTGTTTTTTTTTTCCTTTTTTTGGGTGATAAGAGTGATATAGACAAGGCTCATAGAAGCCTCTTAAATTTTTTTTTCTCTCTTAGTTTGGGTGAATTGGGAGCACATTTAATATAAGGTATTTGGAGGAGGGAGGAGGGGTGGAGGGAAAATTTCCCTTTTTTTTTTTTTTGTTTTGTTTTTGTTTTGTTTTTTGGGGGGGGATTGGGAAATGGATAAAGATGTGTTGACTCTTTGTGATAAATATAAATATGTTATGAAGGTGGTTTTAATGGATATGTCAAATGTAATAAAAATGTAATAATTAAAAAAAAAAGATCAGGGACTCTGCTACTTAATTCATTAGTGCTGAACTGAGTGTAAACCTGGTTTTGTTCCCGCAGTGCTCAAGGAAAAAAGGGGAAAAAAAGAAAACCATTGCGCAGACAGTAAGAGGTATAATAGCCTGTGTGGTGACGGTAAATAACACTCACACTTTCACTGCAGAGTAGATCACATATAAAAAGGTCAGTTGCACACAAAACACTGCTCCTCATCCGCTGACAATGCCGGCCAAGCACTGTGGGTGACGTCACTGGCTCCTCCCGACACGTTGCGTCACTAGACACGTGACTTTTTCAAGAGTGACCTTGAAAAAGTCACGTGTCTTTTTAAAAAATGAAATTAAAAAAATATCATCAAGACCCCTTTCCTGGATAGGACAAATCAACACGGTTACGATGGTCTTATTACCGAAAATCACATATAAGTTCCAAATGCTGCCCATAGCATTACCGCATTATTACTTTTAAAGCACTAAAAACTATTATAATGAAGATTATTGTGCAAAATAAAAAACCTAGAATTTCATTTGCCGTTCTGAGACAGGGGAAAAAACAAGGTGGCCTAGTGGTCCCCGACGTTAAAAAATATTACTATGCAGTGGTGTTATCACGAGTGGTGGAGTGGGCAAGGGAGAAAAGTGAAAAACGATGGGTTAAAATAGAAAATAATATGTGTGGAGCACATAGTAGTATAATATGGAACCCTTCACAACACAGGGTATTGGGAGAAAAGACGCACGAGATGACACGAAACGCACTTAAAATATGGGATTTGGTCCATAAACAAAGTAAATGGAAATACAACTCACCTCTAATTTTTTTTGAAAGATAATGAGTATTTTATACTGGAGAAAAAGGATAATAGGAGGGAATTGGATAAAAAGTGACAACACACAATTAAGAGATATAATCAATAAAGGGAAAATAAGCACATTTCTAGAGCTACAACAAAACACGGATTTAATGGTGATAAACGAATGGCGCTACCTCCAGTTGAAAAATTTTGTAGAGAATTTGCCTCAACCAATAAGATCAGGAGACGAAGTAACGCCATTAGAGCGGCTATGTACAGCTGGAAATGCAAAAAAGGATATCTCTTGGCTATATAAAATATTATTGGCAAACGAAGAACCGGAGGTACCTCCATTCTTAAAAAAATGGGAAATAGACTTGGGGTCACTTGAATACAAACACAAGATTGGGAAGATTTTGAAACTAATACATAGCTCCACTATAGATATTAAGACGGCTGAAATGAATTATAAAGGCCTGACAAGGTGGTATGCAACCCCAGATATATTAAGTAAATACCAACCGGAGAAATCTCAGGAGTGCTGGAGAGGATGTAAGGAGGAGATGAGATGGTCAGAGACTGCAGACATGATACAAGAGACAGTCAGAGAGTGTGCGGACATAATACAGGAGATGGTCAGAGACTGGGGACATGATACAAGAGATGGTCAGAGAGTGTGCGGACATAATACAGGAGATGGTCAGAGACTGCAGACATGATACAAGAGATGGTCAGAGAGTGTACGGACATAATACAGGAGATGGTCAGAGACTGGGGACATGATACAGGAGATGGTCAGAGAGTGTGCAGACATGATACAGGAGATGATCAGAGACTGTGAGGACATGATATAGGAGACAATCAGAGACTGTGCAGACATGATACAAGAGATAGTCAGAGAGTGTGAGGACATGATACAGGAGATAGTCAGAGAGTGTGAGGACATGATACAGGAGACTGCAGACCTACTACAAGAGATGGGGTCAGAGATTGTGGACATGATAGAGATGGTCAGAGATTAAGGACACAGCTGACAGCACAGAGAGATGAGGAGGTGTACAGAGAAGATGGGGGTGATAATCACCAGTCCTATCATGTCGTGTTCCGTCCCAGTCAGTCCCTGCACTCCTCCATTCACCTGTCTCTGGGGGGGTGCACCCACTGCATTCAGGGCGGCATTATGATGTCATGTGCATGCGCCCGCCCGAGCCCAAGCTAGGCCGAGCTGGAGCGGCGCATGTGCAGTTCCACATGGCCCGCTGCCATATTTTCACAGGCGGAAGCTGCGATCATCCGGTGATCTGATGGATCGCCTACAGCAGCGGTCCCCAACCTTTTTGGCACTGGTGACTGGTTTCATGAAAGAAAATGCTGCCAAGGACCAGCGGGGGGTTGGCGGGTCGATCTCTGCAGCCAATTTGCCGGGGCAATGGCTGGTGTTAGTGCTTCAATCATCACGACACCATGGTTGGTATGGTGTCAGGTTGATTGAAGCGCATTATTTCCATTATCACATTGTAATTTGAAATTAAATAGTTCAACTCACCATAATGCAGAATCAGTGGGAGCCCTCAGCGTGTCACTTGCCACCGTCGCCTGCCACCAGACGCAGCGTGTCATTTGCCACCAGATGCAACTTGCCACCAGATGCAAGAGACCTCCATGCTCGCTGCTGTATCACTAGTGCCGCTGCTAGAGGTCCGGGGCCGGCCGGCACTGGTGACTAGGCCTCTGCCGCCATTTTACAGAAGACCAGCTCTCGTGGGGAAGAAACAAGAGGAGAAGCGCGGGTGGCAATGAAAGCGGCTGCCAATAGAAATGGAGCTGTCGCCAATCCCCCGCCCCATGGCCTTGCCCATATCAGGTCACAGACCGGCAGCAGGCTGTGGGGCGGGGCGCTGGCTCCAGCTTCATTATTATTGGCAGCCGCTTTCAATGCCACCCGGGCTTCCACCACTTGTTTCTTCCCTACAAGAGCTGGTCTACTGTAAAATGGCGGCAGAGGACAGGTCACCAGTGCTGGCCCCAGACCTCTAACAGTGGCTCTGGCCATATAACAGGACAAAGCCAATTTTCTGTGATTTGGGGAAAACTGGGACTGTTGGCAGCTATGAGATATATCAGACACGTGCACTATTGCTGGGCAAGCCTAAACAATTTCTAACTAGCTTGTAAGCAGGTGCTGACAGGGTTCCTGTGAGTATTCTGCCCAGCAGGGAGGGAAAGAGTTAATTTATTTCCTGTTTGTTTTGCACTTGGTGAGCTTCTGCTGGGCTCTGCTATTTTTCTTGTTCATATAAAAGCAGGAGGGAGCTTTGCCCAGACAGAGTCAAGCCACATGGGACAAGACAGGCTGACCGCTGAAATGTAATCCCATCCCCCTGCAACTACTCACCCAAGTGGGGGGCCTGCTCGGCTTTCCTTCAAGCTGTCTTCTTGTCCAGCTGTCATCACTGAGAATCGCCTGCGTAGAGGAGCCTGCCAACATACCTGGGGCTGCTGAGACCTGTATTCCCATCACACACAGCGTTGTCATCTGCAGCCACCAGAGTGAGAGGAGCCTGCCAACATCTATGAAGCTGCTGAGACCTGTAGTCCTCCTGAAGACACCAGCATGGACTCTACCTTTGATTAGGGATGTAGGGAAAATAATTGATTTGTGTGCATGTGGATTCTGTCATGTTTTGCACCTTTCTAAATAAAGCTTTCAACTTTGCCTTCTGCCTGGTCTGAAGTTATTTATGGAGTCTTGTAATGCAAGTAACCAACACATTTTTTCTTTTTGTACTATTAACCGCTTGCCATTCGCCCCATAGCAGATTCACTGCTACCGGGCGCCTGCGCTGTGCAGAATCGCGTATATAGACTGTACGTGATTCTACACTTCCGGGTCGGGGGCGCGCACCCTGGCGTGCCGCTTCTGTGATTTGTCACAGCAGAAGCCGATCAGCGGGTGCCTGGGCAATGGATGTCTGCCGGCACCCGCTGATCGTTGAGGAGAAAGGCTGGACAGAGCTATGACTATGTAAACACTGCAGAGCTAATAGGGGGGATCCACTCTTATGCCACGTACACACGAGCGGACTTTACGGCAGACTTTGCCCGGCGGACGGGATTTCATCGGACAATTCGATCGTGTGTGGGCTCCAGCGGACTTTGTTTTCTCAAAAGTTGGACGGACTTAGATTTGAAACATGTTTTAAATCAATCCGTCGAAATCGAGTCCGGTCGAAAAGTCCACTCGTCTGTATGCTAGTTCGACGGACAAAAAGCCACGCTAGGGCAGCTATTGGCTACTGGATATGAACTTCCTTGTTTTAGTCCGGTGGTACGTCATCACGTATGAATTCAACGGACTTTGGTGGATTGTGTGTAGGCAAGTCCGTTCATTCAGAAAGTCCATCGTAAAGTACGTAGAAAAGTCTGCCGGGCAAAGTCTGCCGTAAAGTCCGCTCGTGTGTATGCGGCATTATAGTAAAGAACCCTCTACGCAGTTTAAGGTTAAACCTCTTTTCTTCTAATTTTAGTGAGTGGCCACGGGTCTTGTTAAACTCCCTTCCGCGAAAAAGTTTTATTCCTATTGTGGGGTCACCAGTACGGTATTTTTACATTGTAATCATATCCCCTCTCAAGCGTCTCTTCTCCAGAGAGAATAAGTTCAGTGCTCACAACCTTTCCTCATAACTAATATCCTCCAGACCCTTTATTAGCTTTGTTGCCCTTCTTTGTACTCGCTCCATTTCCAGTACATCCTTCCTGAGGACTGGTGCTCAGAACTGGACAGCATACTCCAGGTGCGGCCGGACCAGAGTCTTGTAGAGCGGGAGAATTATCGTTTTATCTCTGGAGTTAATCCCCTTTTTAATGCCAATATTCTGTATACTTTGCTTGCAGCAGCTTGGCATTGCATGCCATTGTTAAACATTTTTCTACATTGAACCTCATTTGCCATGTAGTCGCCCACCCTATTTATTTGTTCAGATCTTCTTGCAAGGTTTCCATATCCTGCGGAGAAGTTATTGCCCTGCTTAGCTTAGAGTCGTCCACAAATACAGAGATTGAACTGTTTATCCCATCCTCCAGGTCGTTTATGAACAAATTAAATAGGATTGGTCCCAGCACAGAACCCTGGGGGACCCCACTACCTTTCCGAGTACTCCCCATTTATCACCACTCTCTGAACTCGCCCTTGTAGCCAGTTTTCAATCCATGTACTCACCCAATGGTCCATGCAAACGGACCTTATTTTGTACAGTAAAGGTTTATGGGGAACTGTGTCAAATGCTTTTTGCAAATTCCAGATACACCACGTCTACGGGCCTTCCTTTATCTAGATGGCAACTCACCTCCTCATAGAAGGTTAATAGATTGGTTTGGCAAGAACGATTCTTCATGAATCCATGCTGATTACTAGACATGTGCAATTTGTTTCGTAACGAATCGAAATTCGGACGAATTTTGCATCTTTCGGACATTCGGATGCATCTGAATGTCCAAATAAAAAAATAACGATTTTCAACTAATACGAAAGAAATGATAGCGAACATAACGAATGAATTCGACATGATTCTGTGATTCGTTAAAGATCTAATGAAACAAAAGTTCAACTCAAAGTAAATCTTACAGTCCAATCAGCTGATTAGTTTTGTGCTGGAGGTTGGATTACTGGCAAAGTGCATTCCTGAGAACTGAGTGAGAAGGGTGTTGTATTGTATTTGAGCAGAGGAGAAGAGATATAGTCATTGTGTGTGTTAAAAGATTCAATAAACAGACGACTTTCCAAACTACGAATCATTATCACAAATATATATACATACATACAGTAAATATCGAATTTCAACAAATACAAAAGAAATTATAGCGGATATAATGAATGAATTCGACATGATTTAAGATTCAGTATAACAAATATCGACACTCTACGGAAATAACAAATTATCCAAAAATGAATTAACGTAACATAAAGAATATAACAGAACGAAATTATGTATTTTACGAATGACAACGAACCGAAACTAAACTAAATTTTCCGCTGTGCACAAGTCTACAGTGATTACTGCTAATGATAATGTTTTCATTACTAAAATCTCATATATAGTCCCTTATCATCCCCTCCAAGAGCTTACATACTATTGATGTTAGGCTAACTGGTCTGTAATTCCCAGGGATGTATTTTGGCCCTTTTT
Source organism: Lithobates clamitans (assembly GCA_037952925.1). Classification (NCBI taxonomy): domain Eukaryota; kingdom Metazoa; phylum Chordata; class Amphibia; order Anura; family Ranidae; genus Lithobates; species Lithobates clamitans. The sequence continues at coordinate 39,245 of JBBGZY010001332.1, read as the reverse complement.
TAAATATTGGAGCTACATTGGCTTTTCTTCAATCTGCTGATACCATTCCAGTCAGTAGACTGTTCGTAAAAATTAGGAACAATGGTCTGGCAATTACTTGACCGTGTTCCTTAAAGAGGGAGTCCCGCGAAAAAAAAAAAATTAAATGTCAGCAGCTACAAATACTGCAGTTGCTGACTTTTAAAATAAGGACACTTGCCTGTCTCAGGGTCCAGCGATGTCGGCACCCGAGGCCGAACCGTCGCTCGGCTCTCGGGTGCCGCCGCCGCCATCTTCTGGAAGGGAATCAGGAAATGAAGCCTTGCGGCTTCACTTCCCGGTTCCCTACTGCGCATGCGCGAGTCGCGCTGCGCAATCAGAACGGTCCCTGCTGTCTCTGGGACCCGTGTGTGTCCCAGCAGACAGCGCGGGGGGATGGGAAGTGGCGTAGACTACCACGGGAAGTGGGTGCAAATACCTGTATTAGACAGGTATCTGCAACCCCCTTCCCCCCCTGAAAGGTGCCAAATGTGACACCGGAGGGGGGGAGGGTTCCAAAAAGCAGAGGTTCAATTTTCGTGTGAACCTCCGCTTTAAGGACCCTCGGGTGCAAGCCATCTGGTCCCGGTGACTTATTATTGTTACGTTTTTTTTCAAGTCTATTTCTAATTCTATGCTCTGTTAGCCATGAGGGTGCTTCCTGTGACATGTCATGAGGATAAACACTGCAGGAGGAGTTGTTGAGGAGCATAGATGCAGTGGTCAGATAACTTTGAGGAGCGTAGACACAGTGGTCAGGTAACACTTAGAGGCAGTGGTCAGCCAAGGAACCCCAATGCAGCAGATGAAAGACACGTCATGCTTACTTCCCTTCCCCATCGGAAGATGCCCAGCAGTGCCATCAGTACAGAACTGGAGGAAACCAGTGGGACCCAGGTACCCCCATCTACTGTCCGGAGAAGTCTGGCCAGAAAGGGTCTTCATGGAAGAATTGCAGCCAAAAAAGCCAAACCTCTGATGTGGAAACAAGACTAAGAGACTCAACTATGCAGGAAAACATAGGAGCTGGGGTGCAGAAAAATGGCAGCAGGTGCTCTTGACTGATGAGTTAAAATGTGAAATATTTGGCTGTAGCAGGAGGCAGGTTGTTGGCAAAGGGCTGGAGAGCAGAACAATAATGAGGCAACTGTGAAGCATGTTGGAGGTTCCTTGCAAGTTTGGGGCTGCATTTCTGCAAATGGAGTTGGAGATTTGGTCAGGATCAATGGTGTCCTCAATGCTGATAAATACAGGCAGATACTTATCCATCATGCCATACCAACAGCGAGGCCTGTGATTGGCCCCAAATATATTCTGCAGCTGGACAACCACCCCAAACATACAGCCAATGTCATTAAGAACATCTTCAGTGTAACAAGGAGTCCTGGAAGTGAAGGTTTGGCCCCCAGAGAGCCCTGATCTCACCATCATGGAGTCTGCCTGGGATGACATGAAGAGACAGAAGGATTGGAGGCAGCCGACATCCATCTGTAGTTAGTACTCCAAGATGTACATAGAACAACCTGGCAGCCACAGGACACATCTTACCGAGCCGATCTGTGTTTGGTTAGAGGGGGTCTCAAACTGGCGGCCCTCCAGCTGTTGAGAAACTACAAGTCCCATGAGGCATTGCAAGGCTGACAGTTACAAGCATGACTCCCACAGGCAAAGGCATGATGGGACTTGTAGTTTTGCAGCAGCTGGAGGGCCACCAGTTTGAGACCCCTGGATGAAGGGCAGAGGAGACAATGGAGTCTATTAGACCCCCTAATGTCTACATAAAGAGTACCTGTCACCTGCCCAATGCAGAGCAGGGGTGTCAAACGCAATTTCATTACGGGCCATATCACCATTATGGTCGGCCTCAAAGGGCCAGTTTTATCTGTAGGACTAGACTTACAGAGCACCCCATCCCCCTAACATCAGATGTCAAGACACCCCCCCCCCCCCAACCATCAGAAGTCAAGAGTCCCCCACCCTCCCTTACATCACAGCGCGCCCCCCCCCCCCTTTTTACCTTGTGCTACTGCAAAGCTGGGAAGCAGAAAGTGCAGGGTCTGGAGGAGGACCAGAGGAGGGCTGGAGTCAGCTGCCCGGAGTCTGCTTGTCAGGAGGCACAAGCCGCCTCCGTCCGCCGGGCTCCACGGCGCATGCGCGGAGGACTCACGCTGCGCCGTGCACTCGTTCGCGGCCCAGCTGTGCGGCGCGCGCGGGTGCACGGCGGTCCCCGTGTGCGCGCCGTGGCCGTGCGGGTGCCCGGCGGCGCGTCACGCTGACGCGCTCGCCGGTGGGCTACTTCTGACGGCTCCAGCGCCCAGTCGGGTTGCTGGTTAGTCGTCAGCTGTGCCCTGTCCTGTACCCAGATATATATTCCCTGTGATACTCTCTCTGCTTGCTGAAATACCCCCAGACCTCTGCTAGTTTACGGATACCCTCTCTGCCTGCCGGATACCCCCTGACCTCTGCTTGTTAACGGATACTCTCTCTGCTTGCTGGATACCCTGACCTCTGCTAGTTAACGGATACCCTCTCTGCCTGCCGGATACCCCCAGACCTCTGCTTGTTAACGGATACTCTCTCTGCTTGCTGGATACCCTGACCTCTGCTAAGTTTAACGGACATTCTCTCTGCTTGCTGAATACCCCCTGACCTCTGCTAGTAAACGGACTCTCTCTCTCTCTGCCTACCGGATACCTCTGACCTCTGCCTGTTTTACGGATACCCCTTGTCTGCCAGATACCCCTGCTCTCAGCCTGTTACACGGACTTGCTCTGGCCAGTTACCCCAGTTTCAGCTAACCACTTATTTGCAGCTTCTCCGGTGTCCACAGTTGCACAGACTTCCTCCAGGAATCCAGTCCCTTCCGGAAGCCCGTGCCTCCGCGTGCCCCCAACTCCCTGTATCACCTCCAGGGGTCGGGTGCGCGTGGTCGTAAGGGCGAGCCGCTCTCGGCATCTCGGCCTCGGTAAGTATAGTCTCTGACAGTACTAACCAGCCAGATGTCTGAGGCCGACAGAGCGCGCTCTCCTTTGGAGATCCTGTGTCAACAGGTCTCCACCCTGGCCGACTCAGTCCAGAAGCTACAGGAGGGGTATGCTCAAGTGGACAGCCGCCTCCAACAGATTGCTGGAGTACTTCCTTCCGCCACTGCAGCTCCGGCACCCAGCAATGAAGGGGCACTCCCCCAGGCCGCCGCCAGCCCTACCGTTGTCATGGCACTTCCTGAACCCAGGGTCCCTACGCCCGAACGGTTCTCCGGAGACCGTAAAAGATTCAGGTCTTTTAAAAACGCCTGTTCGCTTTACTTCGCCCTTCAGCCCCGGACATTTGCATCAGAGATCGTCAAAGTGGGCTTTGCTATCTCACTGCTGTCAGAGGAACCTCAGGCCTGGGCTCATGGCTTAATGGAGCAGGGAAGTCCTATGTTAAATTCCATTGACACCTTCTTCGAGGGTATGTCCCAACTATATGATGATCCGCAACGGAAGGCTACCGCTGAAGCCACTCTCCACCACTTGTCCCAAGGAAGAAGACCCATCGAAGATTATACGGTGGAATTCCGCAAATGGGCGGCCGACACAAATTGGAACGAGCCGGCTCTCCGCTACCAGTACCGTCAAGGCTTGTCCGAACTCCTCAAAGATGAGTTAGCCAGGATGGAGACCCCGGAGACCTTGGAAGAGCTTATTCAGGCAGCCACGAAGCTGGATAGGCGCTTGCGAGAACGTCGCTCGGAGCGGTTTCAGGGTCCACGCCCTTCGTGGACGCCATTTAGAACTACATCCACGCCACCACCGTCTGCTACAACACCTCCTGAAGCTGAGCCCATGCAGCTAGGCCTGGTCCGGGCCCCGCTAACTTCGGAAGAAAGGCAACGCAGACGGCAGTCCAATCTGTGTCTGTACTGCGGGGGAGCGGGACACTTCCTGCGCAATTGTCCAATAAGGCCCAGTAAGTTCCTTCAGCCTAGACTAATGAATCATCTGGATAACAATGCTCCAAAATCTTATGTGATGTTGTCTGTTTCCTTGCAGCTGCCGGAAGGGGAGTCTCGCCTACCCGCCATCATTGATTCAGGGGCCTGTAGCTGCTTCATGGATGCAGCCTTGGCCCGCAGCCTCCGTATTCCTTTGCAAACAAAGGCCCAAGGCCTACAAGTGCACCTAGCCGATGGCTCTCTTCCTAGTTCAGGTCCCATCACCCAGGAGACCCAGCCTATCTTAGTAATTACCGATTCCGGGCATCAGGAATTCCTACGGCTCGATCTCATCCATTCTCCCATCTTCCCAGTCATCCTTGGCCTGCCTTGGTTACAAGCTCATGATCCGCAGATCCAATGGAGCTCCAAGATGGTGTCCTTCTCCTCTCCATACTGCTTGGAGCATTGCCTCCCTCTAACTCCGAAGGTGTGTGCCACGGTTACTGCCTCATCAGACAACCTTCAACAGATTCCCTCTGAATACCTGGAGTTCCAAGAGGTCTTTAATAAACAACTGGCTGACCGCCTACCACCTCATCGGCCTTATGACTGTCCGATCGACCTGTTGCCGGGATCCGTGATCCCGTTCGGTCGTATATTCCCTCTCTCCGAGACCGAACTGGAGGCGCTCAGACAGTACATCGAGGAGAATCTGGAAAAGGGGTTTATCCGTCCTTCATCCTCACCTGCTGGAGCAGGAATATTCTTCGTCGGGAAGAAAGATGGGTCCCTTAGACCTTGTGTGGACTATCGGCAGCTCAACAATATTACCATTAAGAATAGATACCCATTACCACTCATCCCGGAGCTATTCCAACGATTTCGATCTGCTAGGGTCTTTTCCAAATTAGACCTGCGGGGGGCCTATAACCTTGTTAGAATCAGAGCCGGGGATGAATGGAAGACAGCGTTCAGATCCAGGTTTGGACATTTCGAGTATCTGGTGATGCCATTCGGGCTATGCAATGCTCCAGCCACATTCCAGCACCTAGTAAACGACATATTCCGAGAATACCTGGATGACTTCCTTGTCGTTTACCTGGATGACATACTCATTTTCTCTCCTACGATTGAGCTACACAGGGGGCATGTCAAGAAGGTCCTTACTATACTAAGACAACACAAGCTTTATCTCAAGATGGAAAAATGCGAATTCGAGAGATCAGTGGTACAATTCCTGGGGTTCATCATATCGGCCGGCAGAATCGCAATGGATCCCCAGAAGATACAGGCCATCCAAGATTGGCCAGCTCCATCTGATAAAAAGGGGGTTCAACGCTTCATAGGTTTTGCTAACTTCTATCGGAGATTCATTGTCGGATTCTCGACCATTGTAGCACCTATCACCCAGCTAACCCGTCAGCATAACCTTTTCCGGTGGAGTGAGGCCGCACAGGAGGCTTTTTTGAAATTAAAGAATCTGTTCAGTTCGGCTCCAATTCTTTGCCATCCTGATCCTGCTCAACCATATGTTTTGGAGGTGGACGCTTCAGAAATTGCCACAGGAGCAATTCTCTCTCAGAGGCAAGGGCCCAAGGCTATCCTTCACCCTGTTGCATTTGCTTCTCGGAAGCTCAGCCCGCCCGAGCTAAACTATGATGTAGGTGACAGGGAGTTGCTGGCCATAAAGTTTGCTCTTGAAGAATGGAGGTATCTGCTCGAAGGTGCATTACATCCGGTAATGATATTTACAGACCATAAGAACCTGGAGTACTTACGGACAGCAAAGCGATTAAGACCTAGACAAGCCCGCTGGGCCCTCTTTTTCTCCCGCTTCAACTTCCACATATCCTATAGACCCGGTTCAAAGAATGGAAAGGCAGACGCACTCTCACGGATGTTCTCGGCAGAGTCCCAGACGTCAGAACCTGGTACTATCCTCTCTTCCCAAAACTTCCTTGGGGTGGCACAAGTGGATTTGATGTCATCCATCAAATCATCATCCAACTCTTGCACGGAACCAGAGGTGCAGTCCCTGAAGAGAGATGGTAACTTCTTCTGGATCCGTGGAAAAATTTTCGTACCTCAGGAGACACGGTTACTAACCCTCCAGATGTGCCACGACCATAGACTCGCAGGGCATTTTGGAGTGAGGAAAACGTCTGAGCTGGTTTCCCGTTCCTTTTGGTGGCCTGGGTGGAGACAGGATTGCAAGAAGTATGTGGCATCCTGCCCTCCGTGTCAGCGGAACAAGGGGCGAAACACCAAGTCCTGGGGTTTACTAAGACCTCTACCGATCCCTGAACGACCATGGTCTGACGTCTCCATGGACTTTATAGTAGACCTGCCAGCCTCGGGGGGCTTTACCACCATTTTTGTTGTGGTTGACCGTCTCTCCAAGATGGCCCATTTTTTGCCCATGAAAGGCACCCCCTCGGCCTTAGAAACTGCCAATATTTTTCTCAAGGAAATCATCAGACTCCATGGCGTACCAAAGAACATCGTATCGGACAGGGGTGTACAATTCACGTCCAAATTCTGGAGGGAGCTTTGCAAAGCTTTAAATATCAAAGTCTGCCTCTCATCAGCCTACCATCCTCAGAGTAACGGCCAAACGGAGAGGACGAACCAGACCCTAGAGCAATATCTGCGATGCTTCTGCTCGGGATCCCAAGATGACTGGGCAAGCCTTCTCCCATACGCTGAATTTGCGTATAACAATTCGGTTCACACCGCTACTAACCAAACGCCTTTCTGGGCAAATTGTGGTTTCCATCCCACCTTCCTGTCCAACAATGTTCCCGAAATAGCAGTCCCTGCCGTGCAGGACAGAGTGACCTCCTTACAGGCAAATTTCCGAAGAATTCAGGACATGTTGCTGAGGGCTCAAACAGATTACAAGGAGCAATATGACCGAGGCAGGGGAAAAGATCCAACCTTTAAACTTGGAGAAGAAGTCTGGTTATCCACTACTAACCTTAAACTATCCGTGCCTTCACGGAAATTGGGACCCAAGTTTATTGGTCCTTTCCCCATCAAAAGGATTATCAACCCTGTGGCTATGGAGCTAGCATTACCGAAGACTTATAGAATCCACCCCGTCTTCCACGTGTCCTTACTGAAACCTGTGGTGGACAACACCTTTCCGGAAAGAGGGGAGCCCCCTCCGCCACCAGTTAGGGTGGATGGTGAGAATGAATTTGAGGTGGAGTCCATCCTTAACTGTAGGAAGAAGGGCAGACAACTACAGTATTTGATCCAGTGGAAGGGTTATCCACCTGAAGATAACTCCTGGGAACCTGCAAGGAACCTACATGCACCACGCTTAATTCAAGCCTTCCACCGAGACCACCCGGAAGTAATGTCCAGTCTGGGCGTCCAGTGTCCGCCCTTAGGAGGGGGGCACTGTCAGGAGGCACAAGCCGCCTCCGTCCGCCGGGCTCCACGGCGCATGCGCGGAGGACTCACGCTGCGCCGTGCACTCGTTCGCGGCCCAGCTGTGCGGCGCGCGCGGGTGCACGGCGGTCCCCGTGTGCGCGCCGTGGCCGTGCGGGTGCCCGGCGGCGCGTCACGCTGACGCGCTCGCCGGTGGGCTACTTCTGACGGCTCCAGCGCCCAGTCGGGTTGCTGGTTAGTCGTCAGCTGTGCCCTGTCCTGTACCCAGATATATATTCCCTGTGATACTCTCTCTGCTTGCTGAAATACCCCCAGACCTCTGCTAGTTTACGGATACCCTCTCTGCCTGCCGGATACCCCCTGACCTCTGCTTGTTAACGGATACTCTCTCTGCTTGCTGGATACCCTGACCTCTGCTAGTTAACGGATACCCTCTCTGCCTGCCGGATACCCCCAGACCTCTGCTTGTTAACGGATACTCTCTCTGCTTGCTGGATACCCTGACCTCTGCTAAGTTTAACGGACATTCTCTCTGCTTGCTGAATACCCCCTGACCTCTGCTAGTAAACGGACTCTCTCTCTCTCTGCCTACCGGATACCTCTGACCTCTGCCTGTTTTACGGATACCCCTTGTCTGCCAGATACCCCTGCTCTCAGCCTGTTACACGGACTTGCTCTGGCCAGTTACCCCAGTTTCAGCTAACCACTTATTTGCAGCTTCTCCGGTGTCCACAGTTGCACAGACTTCCTCCAGGAATCCAGTCCCTTCCGGAAGCCCGTGCCTCCGCGTGCCCCCAACTCCCTGTATCACCTCCAGGGGTCGGGTGCGCGTGGTCGTAAGGGCGAGCCGCTCTCGGCATCTCGGCCTCGGTAAGTATAGTCTCTGACACTGCTGAATGCTGAGATTAGGGGAGGTGGAGACGAGGGGGGGGTGCGGCAGCTGCACAGAGAGGCACCGGATCTGTAGGAGGAGTTCTGTCCTCCTCTCTGCTGCTGACTGCTGAGAAGGGGAGGGGGCCAAGACGAGCCTCTCTGTGCCTGCAGGGAGAAGTGCAGGAGGTCAAGACGAGCTGCTCCGTGGCTTCAGGGAGAAGCGCGGGATCTGGCAGAGGAGTTCTGTCTTCCTCTCTGCTGCCGACTGTTGAGACAAGGTGAGGGGGGTGGGGGGGGAAACAAATTTGGTGCAGGAGAAATGCGAGGGCCCCATGACATGGCAAGGAGGGCCGGGTTCCGCTCCCAGGCCTTGTGTTTGACACACTTGACATTGAGGTTTGTTAACCCTTTGTGATAGCAATCAAGTAAAAATAAATAAATAAAAGATAGGATTATAAAAAAAAATAAAAAATTGTAATAAAATTTATTTAAAAAAAATGTAAAAAAAATTACCGTAACCCCTTGTGGCACGTCCATGTTGCACACGTGTATGTAAACTGCAGTTGCACCACACATGTGATTCAAAAACATTTAAAAAGCCTTTATTATGTTAAAAAATATGTATTTGGATTTTTTTTTTTAAACTGACCCAACCACACACGGGGTCACTGAGGATTGAAAAAAACAATAAAATAACTAGTAGAATAATTTAAATAAATAATAAAGTTAACTAACAATATTATTATTATTAAATACCTAATACAATAATTAATATTAAAAAATAAAATAAATATAAAATAATTTAAATAAATAATAACATTAACTAATAAAATAATTTAAATAAAAAAACAAAACAAAATTAACTATCCAAAATAGTTAAAATGAATAATAAATAGTTAGAATCCTAAATACAATAATAAATATTAAATAATAAAATAACTAAAAAAAAAAGTGAAATAAATAATCAAATGAACTAACAAAATAATTAAAATGAATACTAAATAGTTAAAATACCTAACACAACAATAAATAATAAAATAACTAATGAAATAATACAATGAATAATAAATAGTTAGAATGCCTAATACAATAATTAATATTAAATAATAAAATAAATATTAAAATAATTGAAATAAATAATAAAACGAACTGATAAAATAATTTAAATAAAAAAAACAAAGTGAACTATCAAAATAGTTAAAATGAATAATAAATAGTTAGAATCCTAAATACAATAATAAATATTAAATAATAAAATAACTAATAAAATAAGTGAAATAAATAATCAAATGAACTAACAAAATAATTAAAATGAATACTAAATAGTTAAAATACCTAATACAATTAAAAAGAAAAAAAATAACTAGTAAAATAATTGAAATAAAAAATAAAATGAACTAAAAAAATAATTAAAATGAAGAATAAACAGTTAAAATATCTAATACAATAATTAATATTTAATAATAAAATAAATATTAAAATAATTGAAATAAATAATAAAATGAACTAATAAAATAATTTAAAAAAACAAAACAAAATGAACTATCAAAATAGTAAAAATGAATAATAAATAGTTAAAATAACTAACACAATAATAAATAATAAAATAACTAATAAAATAATAAAATGAATAATAAATAGTTAGAATGCCTAATACAATAATAAATAAGAAATAATAAAATAACTAATAAAATATGTGATATAAATAACCACATTAACTAACAAAATAATTAAAATGAATACTAAATAGTTAAAATACCTAATACAATTAAAAAGAAAAAAAATAACTAGTAAAATAATTGAAATAAATAATTAAATGAACTAACAAAATAATTAAAATGAATACTAAATAGTTAAAATACCTAACACAATAATAAATAAAATAACTAATAAAATAATAAAGGGAATAATAAATAGTTAGAATGCCTAATACAATAATAGATATTAAATAATAATATAATTTAAATAAATATTGAAATACTCGATATTAAGTAATAATAAATATTAAGCAATAAAATACATACTACAATACTCTTTTTTATTATTATTCAAATAAATAAATGGGCAAATGTTGGTCTTGGTGTCGGAAAAGAACTTTCTTCTATCAGAACACTTCTATCCGGCGCTGGAGGAGTTAAAAGCCGGCGAGGGGCGGGGCAGGACTACATTTCCCGGCGTGCAGCGGGTGAGGTGAGAGCCGGAAGTGGTGTTGGAAGGGATTGAATGATCAGAGAGGTGAGAGCAAACTTCTGTCTTCTCTTCTTCTGTCACTTTATATGTCCTGTCCCCCCTCCCCCACCTCCTCCCATCACACATAGACTGCTCTGGGGCAGCTCTACAAACCAATCAGCTTCCAGATTTTATTGTAAAAGCTTCATTCAACTGAATTGAACAAGCTGAAGTCAGAAGCTGATTGGCAACAATGCGGAGCTGCACCAGATTCTTCACTCTCCAGTTGTAGTAAATCCACCCCCGATGTATACCCCCCCCCAGTATATACTGCCCCCCCCCCCATATACTGTTCTGTCAGTATATACTGTCCCCCCCATATACTGTTCTGTCAGTATATACTGTCCCTCCATATACTGCTCTGTCAGTATATACTGCCCCCCCCCATATACTGTTCTGTCAGTATATACTGTCCCCCCCCCCATATACTGTTCTGTCAGTATATACTGTCCCCCCCATATACTGTTCTGTCAGTATATACTGTCCACCCCATATACTGTTCTGTCAGTATATACTGTCCCCCCCATATACTGTTCTGTCAGTATATACTGTCCCCCCCATATACTGCTCTCTGTCAGTATATACTGTCCCCCCATATACTGTTCTGTCAGTATATACTGTCCCCCCATATACTGCTGTGTCAGTATATACTGTCCCCCCATATACTGCTGTGTCAGTATATACTGTCCCCCCCATATACTGTTCTGTCAGTATATACTGTCCCCCCCATATACTGTTCTGTCAGTATATACTGCCCCCCCATATACTGTTCTGTCAGTATATACTGTCCCCCCCCCATATACTGTTCTGTCAGTATATACTGTCCCCCCCATATACTGCTCTCTGTCAGTATATACTGTCCCCCCATATACTGTTCTGTCAGTATATACTGTCCCCCCCATATACTGTTCTGTCAGTATATACTGTCCCCCCCATATACTGCTCTCTGTCAGTATATACTGTCCCCCCCATATACTGCTCTGTCAGTATATACTGTCCCCCCCATATACTGTTCTGTCAGTATATACTGTCCCCCCCATATACTGCTCTGTCAGTATATACTGTCCCCCCCATATACTGTTCTGTCAGTATATACTGTCCCCCCCCCATATACTGTTCTGTCAGTATATACTGTCCCCCCCATATACTGTTCTGTCAGTATATACTGCCCCCCCATATACTGTTCTGTCAGTATATACTGTCCCCCCCATATACTGTTCTGTCAGTATATACTGCCCCCCCATATACTGTTCTGTCAGTATATACTGTCCCCCCCATATACTGCTCTCTGTCAGTATATACTGTCCCCCCCATATACTGCTCTGTCAGTATATACTGTCCCCCCCCATATACTGTTCTGTCAGTATATACTGTCCCCCCCATATACTGCTCTGTCAGTATATACTGCCCCCCCCATATACTGTTCTGTCAGTATATACTGTCCCCCCCCCATATACTGTTCTGTCAGTATATACTGTCCCCCCCATATACTGTTCTGTCAGTATATACTGCCCCCCCATATACTGTTCTGTCAGTATATACTGTCCCCCCCCCATATACCTGTTCTGTCAGTATATACTGTCCCCCCCATATACTGCTCTCTGTCAGTATATACTGTCCCCCCATATACTGTTCTGTCAGTATATACTGTCCCCCCCATATACTGCTCTCTGTCAGTATATACTGTCCCCCCATATACTGTTCTGTCAGTATATACTGTCCCCCCCATATACTGCTCTGTCAGTATATACTGTCCCCCCCATATACTGTTCTGTCAGTATATACTGTCCCCCCCATATACTGCTCTGTCAGTATATACTGTCCCCCCCCATATACTGTTCTGTCAGTATATACTGCCCCCCCATATACTGCTCTCTGTCAGTATATACTGTCCCCCCCCCCCCCCATATACTGCTGTGTTAGTATATACTGTCCCCCATCTACTGCTCTGTGTCAGTATATACTGCCCCCCCCAGTTCTGTACTATGTCCTCCCCTTAAAAAAAGGTATGGTCTCCCCTGACAAGCTGTGATTGGATGGTCTGTGCCCCGCCCCCCCCCCCCCCCCCAATATGTCCTGATCAATAATACTACACAGATCAGCAATTTCCAGAGGCAAAACTTATTGTGAGCCAATCAGGGCTCAGAGGGAGTGTCAGTACACAGCCGGGGGGAGATCCGGACATATTTGGGGGGGAGGGGCTTGGGGGGGCGGGCACAGACCATCCAATCACAGCTTGTCAGGGGAGACCATACCTTTTTCTGATTGGTCCCATACAAATGGCCATTTCAGCTGCTGGTTCCAGGTATCGGTTCCACTGCTATATTGTGCATCACAACACCGGATAGTATTGTAGTCTCTGATGAGAGTTATATATAAGGTCACATAGTAGGTGAGGTGGAAAAAAGACACAAGTCCATCAAGTCCAACCTATGTGTGTGATTATGTGTCAGTATTACATTGTATATCCCTGTATGTTGTGATCATTTAGGTGATTATCTAATAGTTTCTTGAAACGATCGATGTTCCCAAATGTGACAACATAATCCTCCCATCCCGGGGGATGGTACTTTGTCATCTGAACTGTAGAGTAACAATGTACATCATCCGGCACTGTACATAACACTCCTCTGTACTGATCCGTGTTCTACAGATCCGTCCTCTCTATTTGTCCCAATCACCATTGTCACAGAGATAGGAAATGATCAGAAATCCAGATGTTGTCACCACAATAAGAAGTCGGTGTATACAGTGCCTTGAAAAAGTATTCATACCCCTTGAAATTTTCCACATTTTGTCATGTTACAACCAAAAACGTAAATGTGTTTTATTGGTATTTTATGTGATAGACCAACACAAAATGGCACATAATTGTGAAGTGGAAGGAAAATGATAAATGGTTTTCAACATTCTTTACAACAAAATATGTGAAAAGTGTTTGGGGGGGGGGGGGGGAGGGGACATTTGTATTTAGCCCCCTTTACTCTGATAACTAAAATCTAGTGGAACCGATTGACTTCAGAAGTCACCTAAACGGTAAATAGAGTCCATCTGAATGCAACCTATTCAAGTGAACAGGGGCCCGCCACAATCTTCCCGCGACCTCATGCAATGCACATGGCAGGGCTAAGGAGGTGGTGAGGAGGTGACCCATCAAACACCTCCTGAAAATCTACCCACTGCAGCTCACTTTTCAGAGGTGCAACAATAACAGAATCTGCAAGCTAAACTATAATTAATAATAATCATACAATACTTTATTGTGATCTCTTGGCTCTGTAAGTGTATTTTTTGTTGATTTTATATCTACAGTATCTCACAAAAGTGAGTACACCCCTCACATTTTTGTAAATATTTTCTTCTATCTTTTCATGGGACAACACTGAAGAAATGACACTTTGCTACAATGTAAAGTAGTGAGTGTACAGCTTGTATAACAGTGTAAATTTGCTGTCCCCTCAAAATAACTCAACACACAGCCATTAATGTCTAAACCGCTGGCAACAAAAGTGAGTACACCCCTAAGTGAAAATGTCCAAATTGGGCACAATTAGCCATTTTCCCTCCCCGGGGTCATGTGACTCGTTAGTGTTACAAGGTCTCAGGTGTGAATGGGGAGCAGGTGTGTTAAATTTGGCGTTATCGCTCTCACTCTCTCATACTGGTCACTGGAAGTTCAACATGGCACCTCATGGCAAAGAACTCTCTGAGGATCTGAAAAAAAGAATTGTTGCTCTACATAAAGATGGCCTAGGCCTGTGATGTTGAACCTTGGCACACCAGATGTTTTGGAACTCCATTTCCCATGATGCTCATGCACGGTGCAGTGTAGTTGAGCATCATGGGAAATGTAGTTCCAAAACATCTGGGGTGCCAAGGTTCACCATCACTGACCTAGGCTATAAGAAGATTGCCAAGACCCTGAAACTGAGCTGCAGCACGGTGGCCAAGACCATACAGAGGTTTAACAGGACAGGTTCCACTCAGAACAGGCCTCGCCATGGTCCACCAAAAAAGTTGAGGTCACGTGCTCAGCGTCATATCCAGAGGTTGTCTTTGGGAAATAGACATATGAGTGCTGCCAGCATTGCTGCAGAGGTTGTAGGGGTGGGGGGGTCAGCCTGTCAGTGCTCAGACCATGCGCCGCACACTGCATCAAATTGGTCTGCATTGCTGTCGTCCCAGAAGGAAGCCTCTTCTAAAGATGATGCACAAGAAAGTCCGCAAACAGTTTGCTGAAGACAAGCAGACGAAGGACGTGGATTACTGGAACCATGTCCTGTGGTCTGATGAGACCAAGATAAACTTATTTGGTTCAGATGGTGACAAGCGTGTGTGGCGGCAACCAGGTGAGGAGTACAAAGACAAGTGTGTCTTGCCTACAGTCAAGCATGGTGGTGGGAGAGTCATGGTCTGGGGGTGCATGAGTGCTGCCGGCAATGGGGAGCTACAGTTCATTGAGGGAACCATGAATGCCAACATGTACTGTGACATACTGAAGCAGAGCATGATCCCCTCCCTTCAGAGACTGGACCGCAGGGCAGTATTCCAACATAACGACCCCTAACACCTCCAAGACGACCACTGGCTTGCAAAAGAAGCTGAGGGTAAAGGTGATGGACTGGCCAAACATGTCTCCAGACCTAAACCCTATTGATCATCTGTGGGGCATCCTCAAATGGAAGGTGGAGGAGCGCAAGGTCTCTAACATCCACCAGCTCCGTGATATCGTCATGGAGGAGTGGAAGAGGACTCCAGTGACAACCTGTGAAGCTCTGGTGACCTCCATGCCCAAGAGGGTTAAGGCAGTGCTGGAAAATAATGGTGGCCACGCAAAATATTGACACTTTGGACCCAATTTGGACATTTTCACTTAGGGGTGTACTCACTTTTGTAGCCAGCGGTTTAGACATTAATGGCTGTGTGTTGAGTTATTTTGAGGGGACAGCAAATTTACACTGTTATACAAGCTGTACACTCACTACTTTACAACATAATGACCCCAAACACACCTCCAAGATGACCACTGCCTTGCAAAAGAAGCTGAGGGTAAAGGTGATGGACTGGCCAAGCATGTCTGCAGACCTAAACCCTATTGAGCATCTGTGGGACATCCTCAAACGGAAGGTGGAGGAGCGCAAGGTCTCTAACATCCACCAGCTCCGTGATGTCATGGAGGAGGGGAAGAGGACTCCAGTGGCAACCTGTGAAGCTCTGGTGATCTCCATGTCCAAGAGGGTTAAGGCAGTGCTGGAAAATAATGGTGGCTTTCACTTAGGGGTGTACTCACTTTTGTTGCCAGTGGTTTAGACATTAATGGCTGTGTGTTGAGTTATCATCAAGCCTTCGCTCAACACCCACCCCCTCCCCTCCCTTCACCTGTCAATGGTCATAATGTTATGGCAGATTGGTGTACATGATTTAGGAGATTTTGATACCAGTAAGCACTTCTACAATGAAGTAGAGCAGACAGATTACCATAAAGGCAACTTTTTTTTTTGTAGCTTTTGTGATTCCATCGGGCTGATTAGTCAGTCGGAAGTTTAGAAATGTCCCCGGATTCCATCACTGACCACCTACACAGTGACAACAGCTGCCCCTTTGTGCTGTAGACGGGTGCCTGGTGTGCCTACATTCTCGTACAACCAGCCAGGCAGCCTTTCACCTCTTCTTCCATGTCGGGCGTTTTCCTGAACAGCCAGGAGGTGTGTATCCGGCTGTTCTCAGTGTTTGCACACTTGGGGAATCCACTGAACTGTGTGCTCAGATCACGTAATACCTGCTGCCAACTCAGCCTTATACAGTGTATCTAAACCCAAGAAAAATAGTCTCATATATTGCAGCTTATCTGTCCTTGGATGTGGTGGCTGCCTTCCTTTTTCTATTGTTGCAGGATTTTTTTTTGCTTTAACCACCTGCCTACCAGGCACTTTTAGCCCCTTCCTGCCCAGCTTTTAAGCTTTCAGCGCTGTGGCACTTTGAATGACAATTGTGCGGTCATGCACCACTGCAAAAAAATTACATTAGTATCTCTTCCCTTTTTTTTTTTTTTTTTTTTTTTTGCCAGAGCTTTCTTTTGGTGGTATTTAATCCCCACTGGGTTTTTTATTTTTTTGCTACACAAATGAAAAAAAGACTGAAAATTAAAAAAAAAAAAATACGTTTTTGTAAATAAGTAATTTTTTCTCCTTCACTGATGTGCGCTGAAGGGGTTAGCTCTGATGGGGCAGCTCTGATGGGGCAGCTCTGATGGGGCAGCTCTGATGGGGCAGCTCTGATGGGGCAGCTCTGATGGGGCAGCTCTGATGGGGCTGCACTGATGGGGCTGCACTGATGGGGCTGCACTGATGGGGCTGCACTGATGGGGCTGCACTGATGGGGCTGCACTGATGGTTATCAATGCATATGTCCCCTTTGTGGACTGTCGCTTACCAGCTTCCTCACACGCTGCCAGTGTGAGGAGAGGAAGGCTGATAACCGGCAAATGCTGTTTACACTGTGATAAGCTGTGATTGGACACAGCTGATCACATGGTAAAGCACCACTGTGATTGGCTCTTTACCCCGATCACAGATCCCTACCGATGCACCCCGCAGGGGACGTGTGGGAAACGTGATTACGCGAGGACCTCAATAGACGCAGTAGAATGTGCGATCGCGCTGTAGCCGTCATTCGGCTATAGCACGGTCGGGAAGAGGTTAATTTCACCTGGCGATCCTGCTAATAACACACTCCTTTCTTCCTTCTTTCTTCTTTTTTTTTTTTCCTTCTTTTTCTTTTTTTTTTTTCTTCTTTCTTCTTTTTTTTTTTCTTCTTTCTTCTTCTTTTTTTTTTTTTCTTTCTTTTTTCTTCTTCTTTTTTTTTTTTTTTCTTTTCTTTTTCTTCTCTTTTTTCTTTCCTTCTTTTTTTCTTTTTCTTCTCTTTTTTCTTTTTCTTCTCTTTTTTCTTTTTCTTCTCTTTTTCTTTTTCTTCTCTTTTTTTCTTTTTCTTCTCCTTTTTCTTCTCTTTTTTCTTTTCTTCTCCTTTTTCTTCTCTTTTTTCTTTTTCTTCTCCTTTTTCTTCTCTTTTTTCTTTTTCTTCTCCTTTTTCTTCTCTTTTTTCTTTTTCTTCTCCTTTTTCTTCTCTTTTTTCTTTTTCTTCTCCTTTTTCTTCTCTTTTTTCTTTTTCTTCTCTTTTTTTTTCTTTTTCTTCTCTTTTTTCTTTTTCTTCTCTTTTTTTTTCTTTTTCTTCTCTTTTTTCTTTTTTCAGATTCCACCATAATCCCCCCCCCCCCCATATTTTACTATTTGGGTACACTGAAGTGAGGAAGAGGCTTTCATCCCTCAATATTAGGACAAGAGTGCTTTGCATTGCCCCCTCTTTCATCCCTCACCCAGGCTGCATGCCTATATAAGAGCCTTCTTGGAATATTAAGGGGGACCCAATTTCTTTGGGTTGGTTTATTTTATTTTATTTATTTTTTATCACATTTTTTATTAAGCATTAAAAAAAAAAACACTGTGTCCCTTGGGGGTTGATTTACTAAAACTGAAGCACACAGTCTGGTGCAGCTGTGCATGGGGAGCCAATTGGCTTCTAACTTGTTCAATGGAGCTTTGACAATAAAACATGGAAGCTGATTGGTTTCTATGCAGAGCCGCACCAGGTTTTGCCAACTCCCCAGTTTTAGTAAATCTCCCCCACTTGCATACATGAAGGAGAGGTTTGCCATTACTTCCTGTCCCATATCCAAAGCAGGAAGTGGAAGGAGATTCCTCTGAAGTGAGGGAATCCCTGGATGTCCCCAGAACTAGTGTTCTCCACTGGAAAATCTCACTGCTCTTCCTGTTCTGGTGACAACCCAAAATTTGGGTATTTTCTTTCACTTTTGGTGATTGGTAAGCAGGACAAATCCAGAGGGTGAATCTCCCTAATGGGGGCACAGACCGCAATAAAAATTGGCAGGGTGTCTAATCCATCTCCACTCCATCCGAAACTAAAAAAAAAAATGTTTTCCCCTTTTGTTATGCTTTCAAAGGGTGAAAGAAAATGGCACATAGAAAAGTAATCTAGCGTGTACAATTGCTACACAAGTCATATTGTAATTGAATGTTAATAAAAATGATCTTCTCTTCTCAATCTGCAATCTGTAAATTTCAATATGGCAACCTGGAGGCACTCTGTACATAGACGGTATACAGAACGCCCCCCCCCTCCCCAGAAATGTCATTTCCTGCTTGTGTGATTGGCTCACTGATTTTCCCAGAAGTCTGCACTAAGATTCTTGGATTGTTTGCCCCCCCCCAACAAAAAAAATATACCACCAGCCGCTACTGCCTGCAATGTAGATCGATCACCTAGAGGCGAGGGTTTTTTTTTTTCTCAACAAAGGTGGAGTTACGCCTTGCCTCTCTTTTTTTCCTTCACATAATGAGCAGTAGACTCTTCCGTTTTTAGTTAAGTTTAGTCTTTAACCCCTTGGCGTCGATCGTCTCCCGGCCCTTTAAATTTATAAAAGCCAGGAGGCGAAGACGGGCACTCGGGTCATGTCACTGGAAGTCACATGATCAGAAATCTCCCGATCGCAAGTTTGCATCGGGAGCTTGCCGATCCTCGTCCAGATATTGTGCTGGGAGCGCGCTCGGTTGTTTACACTGGACACCATGTATGTAGCCGCTCGCCGTTAAGGTCCACCCGCCGAGAGGCCACATATGTGGTGGGTACTGTCGGCGGCAAGAGGTTAAAACGAAACGAAATTTGTATCTGAAGGTTTAAAACAAGTAAATATAATATAACTTCCGCTCTGTTTACTAAAGCTAGCAGGATGAGGATTAGACCTAGTTCATGTTGATTGACCGAGTTTTGTTTCGCTTAAAATATTTCCATAATTCCCAATGTTTGCTGTGGGGGGTGGGGCTTTGTGTCCACGTTGCTCATATAAGTGAAAGGAATTCTTTTTTTCTTATTTCATTTCCAAAGCAGTTAAGATGTCTGAGAAGAAGCAGAAGAGGATCCTGGTGACCGGGGGTTCCGGCTTGGTGGGGAAGGCCATTGAGAAGGTGGTGAAGGATGGAGAGGGACGTCCTGATGAAGAATGGATCTTTGTGGCTTCCAAGGATGCCGATCTTAAGTGAGAATAAAAACCTTGTTATAATATTTTTTTACAGGTAAAATGTATTAATTTTTATTATTCATGGATCTATTTAGTGCAGTGGTGGTTAGTTTATATATAGGGCTGGCCTCTGCTATCACCAAGGGGCAGAACTTAATATTTAGTGTACAAAATGCTACAGGAAACTGTCAAAGATTGCAGGTCTACTAGAGAGGACTGTTAGAAACTGCGCAGGTGGTGCAGGAGGCAGGCAGAGTCAGCCGCGGCTGCTCAGTGGTGCAGGGGGCTGCTCAGGTGGCAGCGGGGGGGGGTGGCTGCTCAGGTGGTGCAGGTGGCAACCGGGGGGGGGAGGCTTCTCAGGTGGTGCAGGTGGCAGCCGGGGGGGGGGCGGCTGCTCAAGTGGTGCAGGTGGCAGCCGGGGGGGGGGGGGCGGCTGCTCAAGTGGTGCAGGGGGCAGCCAGGGGGGGGGGCTGCTCAGGTGGTGCCGGGGGGGGCCTGCTCAGGTAGTGTAGGATGCATCCAGGAGGAGGGGGGCCTGCTCATTTGGTGCAGGAGGCAGCCGGGGGGTGTGCCTGC
Organism: Lithobates clamitans; assembly: GCA_037952925.1. Classification (NCBI taxonomy): domain Eukaryota; kingdom Metazoa; phylum Chordata; class Amphibia; order Anura; family Ranidae; genus Lithobates; species Lithobates clamitans. Next base: position 19,143 of record JBBGZY010001332.1, on the reverse strand, counting down.
TCAGGTGGTGCAGGTGGCAACCGGGGGGCCTGCTCAGGTACTGTAGGATGCAGCCAGAGGGGGGCCTGCTCATTTGGTGCAGGAGACAGCCGGGGGGGGGGGGTGCCTGCTCAGGTGGTGCAGGTGGCAACCGGGGGGGGACGGCTGCTCAGGTGGTACAGGTGGCAGCCAGGGGGGGGCGCTGCTCAGGTGGTGTCGGGGGGCCTGCTCAGGTGGTGTAGGATGCAGCCAGGAGGGGGGGGGCCTGTTCATTTGGTGCAGGAGGCAGCCAGGGGGGGTGCCTGCTCAGGTGGTGCAGGTGGCAACCGGGGGGGGGCTGCTCAGGTGGTGCAGGTGGCAGCCGGTGGGGGGGGCTGCTCAGTGGTGCAGGGGGGGGCAGCTGCTCAGGTGGTGCCGGGGGGGCCTGCTCAGGTGGTGTAGGATGCAGCCAGGAGGGGGGGCAGCTCATTTGGTGCAGGAGGAAGCCGGGGGTGGGGCTGCTCAGGTGGTGTAGGATGCAGCCGGGGGGTGGGGCTGCTCAGGTGGTGCAGGAGGCAGCTGGGGGTTTGGGGCTGCTCAGATGGTGCAGGAGGCAGCTGGGGCGGGCTAACTCAGGTGGTGCCAGGGGCAGCCTAAGGTTGGGTACACACAGGCCTCAGGTCCCGTGTGTGTGTGTGTGTGTGTGTGTAAACACATTTACTCTCTGGCCGCAGGTTGGGTAACAGGGATTTGTCCAAACTACAGGTCTGTCCCCTGGCTTCTTATTATTATGTGGAGCTCCTCACTCCTCCTGCACAGCAGTAATCGCCTCCCTCATTTGTAGTGAGAGCACCTGTTTCTACAATAATGACTGACAGGTTCTCTTTTTAAATCATCAGCGAGAAAGCGGAGACTGCTTTCCTATAGTATGTAGGAAAGCAGTCTCCGCTTTCTCGCTGATGATTTAAAAGAGAACCTGTCAGTCACCCCCTATCTGGCAATGTGCTGGGAATTTGTGAAGCTTTAGGATGATGATGACTGAACCATGGAGGTGTCTGGGCCGCTCATAAGGTTTATGAAGGTGGGCCTGTACTGTGGCAGCTGTACAAAGACCTAGACACCAGCTGTCTCTCTGGAATTGATCTTTTTCCCCATTACTGCCTTGCCATGCCTTGTTCTGCATGGTCTGTGCAATGAGAAGGTTATCTTGGAAGCAGCAGGACTTTGTTTCCTCATATCAGTGCTGCTCCCCTGGTGACTGGTAAAGAGGCATTAGGCGATGTAGAAAAAGCACAGATCTAGAGGATGGATGCAGCAGAAGCGTGGAGATCCCTGCACAGCAGTTCTTTAGGTACAGCTTCCTCTCTAGCAGGGAGAACAGTGAGCAGGAACAGTGGTCTGATGACTGGTGGGGTAAACGGTAAGGGTGGAAGAAGCACAGATCCACAAGAAGGGATGAGATAGAAGCAGGGAGAGCTTTCCGCTGTAGCTCCTCAGGTACAGCTTCCTCTCCAGCAAAGGGAACAGTGAGCAGGAACAGCGATCTGGTGATTGGTGGGGTAAATAGTAAAGGTGGTGGAAGCACAGATCCATAGAATGGATGAAGTAGAAGCAGGGAGATCCTTGCACTACAGCTCCTCAGGTACAGCTTCCTCTCCAGCAAGGAGAAAACAATGAGCAGCACAGTATTAACATTATCAAATCTTACTCTAGATCTGGTGAGGCTAGCAGAAAGACCCCAGTGCCATAGATGATCTCATACTGTGGCTATACAGCGATGAGGCTACAGAACAGGGGTGCCCTAAGCACTCCAAAAGGTAAATCTTTGAGTGCTCTGCTTAGGTACAATCTTCACTTGATCAAGTGACTTGTGTAGTCTCGTTTTTTATTTTAAAAATAATAAACATGTTATACTTGCCTCCTCTGTTGCAGTTGGTTTAGCACAGAGCAGCCCGGATCCTCCTCTTCTCGGGTGCCTCTTTGCTGCTCCTGGCCCCTCCCTCCTGTTGAGTGCCCCCACAGCAAGCTGCTTGCTCCGTGTGTCCATTCAGACACGGAGCTTCTGTTCCGCCCCGCCCCCTCTCTCCCCTGATTGGCCAACTGACTTTGACAGCCGCGCGAGCCAATGGCGCCGATGCTGTGTGTCAGCCAATCAGGAGGGAGAGTTCTGGATGCCCGAGGGACTCGTGGACATCGCTGGACAGAGAGGGGCTCAGGTAAGTATTGGGTGTGCTGGGCAGGCTGCTGCACACAGAAGGTTGCATCTGTCCCCGACGTCACTACACTGAGAATCGAGCGATCGAACATCGCCTTTGGTTCGGTTCTCACAGATCCCCCGAGAGGAGAGCTGCTGCCCGTCAATCAGCAGCTCTCCTCTCTGCTCCTCCACGCTCATTGGAGCGCTGAGCTGTGGAGGGGTGGGGATGGGCCGTCTCAGGTCTTAAGCGGATCGGTCCAGGGACCTGGTGGATCCAGACTTTATTGTCGGGATGACGCGGTGCCTGGACTGATTCCTGTGACGTCAGCAGAGAGCGGACCTCAGATGGGTCACAGGAGTGCAAAACGAATTGCACTTCTGTGACCCTTAGGAGAAGCCCATCCAAAGGAGCTTCGGCTGGACTTCTCCTTTAAGCCTACTTAAAAGGCAACACTGTCAGCAGACCTAAGTTGTGCGAATTGGTGAGATCAGTTTTTAAATTTGATATCATTCTGTGACAGGCTCCTCTAATCTCCACTTTTTTTTGTTCCCCAGGAGCGCTGCAGACACCCGAGCATTGTTTGAGAAGCACAGACCCACCCACGTCATTCACTGGCAGCCATGGTGGGCGGACTGTTCCGGATTATGAAGTATAACCTGGATTTCTTGGTAAGGCATGGTGGATATAGCGTGCAACTCCTGTATGTTCAAATTTGTTGGGAACATAGAATACTGATCAAAATGCATATAGATCAGGGGTAGGCAACTTTGGAGAGATGGAGATCTACTTGAACAACACTGATGAAGTCAAGGTCACCGGGCTCAGTGTCCTGTTTACACCAGAATGCGGTGCCAGAAAGGCATGTTCCATGTGTGCTTCCTGCACCGTGTTCAAAACACACTGCCTTTGTGATCTACTGCCGGTCATGATGCATTGTTAACCCCAAATGTAGATTGCAAATGCAGTGGACATAAAAAAAAAAGTATTACAAGAATGCAGGCTGTGGGGGGGGGGGGGTGCGTTGCGCTCAGAATGCAGGCTTTGGGGGTGCGTTGCGCTCAGAATTGCAGGCTTTGGGGGTGCGTTGCGCTCAGAATGCAGGCTTTGGGGGTGCGTTCTTTGGGGGTGCGTTGCGCTCAGAAATGCTGGCTTTGGGGGTGCGCAACATGAGACTAAGAAGCAGCACGGCTCTGGACAGAGGGAGGGAGCAGGAGCTGTCCGAGTGACTTTTCATATTAACAAAGCTGGTAATTGGTTGCTTAGGAACTAGCAACCAATCGCCTGCGGGTGAAAACTGAACTTGGTCAGCTCCTCCGTCTGTCCTGAGCTGTGCTGCTTCTCACTCTCCACTGATGACGGGGGGGGAGGAGGAAGAGGCAGGAGGGAGGGGAGAGAGGAGGACCGAAGGCTTAGCGGATGTGGCTGGAAAGCGAAGACCGATAGCTAGCAGTAGGAGGCGGGAGGCGACGGGTAGCCCGTGATCAACGGGTTGCCAACCCCCAGATAATGTCCTTTTGGATGTTTTTTTTTTTTAGAAGATGCATCTACAGTATACAGAAGTGGTCTCTAAACTATAGCTCGGGGGGCCTGAATGTGGCTCTTTGCTTGTCTTTATCATGCCCTTGGGACGCTTCCTCCCACTGATACAAGGAACTACTCCTTCTACACCAAGAACAGGGCATGATTCCTGTCACTGACCTCAACATTTGGGCACTATTCCTCCCCCTGACACCAGCGATGGGGCTCCCTCCTCCTCCTCCCCCCTGGACACCAGCGATGGGGCGCCGTCCCTCTTCCCCCCCCCCCCCCCTCCCTGACACCAGCGATGGGGCGCCGTCCCTCTCCCCCCCCCCCCCCCCCCTGACACCAGCGATGGGGCGCCGTCCCTCTCCCCCCCCCCCCCCCCCTGACGCCAGCGATGGGGCGCCGTCCTCTCCCCCCCCCGACGCCAGCGATGGGCGCCGTCCCTCCCCCCCCCCCCTGACGCCAGCGATGGGGCGCCGTCCCTCCCCCCCCCCTGACGCCAGCGATGGGGCGCCGTCCCTCCCCCCCCCTGACGCCAGCGATGGGGCGCCGTCCCTCCCCCCCCCTGACGCCAGCGATGGGGCGCCGTCCCTCCCCCCCCCTGACGCCAGCGATGGGGCGCCGTCCCTCCCCCCCCTGACGCCCACAGGGGCGCCGTCCCTCCCCCCCCTGACGCCAGCGATGGGGCGCCGTCCCCTCCCCCCCCTGACGCCAGCGATGGGGCGCCGTCCCTCCCCCCCCCCTGACGCCAGCGATGGGGCGCCGTCCCTCCCCCCCCCTGACGCCAGCGATGGGGCGCCGTCCCTCCCCCCCCCCTGACGCCAGCGATGGGGCGCCGTCCCTCCCCCCCCTGACGCCAGCGATGGGGCGCCGTCCCTCCCCCCCCCCTGACGCCAGGCGATGGGCGCGCGTCCCTCCCCCCCCCCTGACGCCAGCGATGGGGCGCCGTCCCTCCCCCCCCCCCTGACGCCAGCGATGGGGCGCCGTCCCTCCCCCCCCCCCTGACGCCAGCGATGGGGCGCCGTCCCTCCCCCCCCCCCTGACGCCAGCGATGGCGCCGTCCCTCCCCCCCCCCTGACGCCAGCGATGTGGGCGCCGTCCCTCCCCCCCCCCCTGACGCCAGCGATGGGGCGCCGTCCCTCCCCCCCCCTGACGCCAGCGATGGGGCGCCGTCCCTCCCCCCCCCCCTGACGCCAGCGATGGGGCGCCGTCCCTCCCCCCCCCCCCCTGACGCCAGCGATGGGGCGCCGTCCCTCCCCCCCCCCCTGACGCCAGCGATGGGGCGCCGTCCCTCCCCCCCCCCTGACGCCAGCGATGGGGCGCCGTCCCTCCCCCCCCTGACGCCTGACGCCAGCGATGGGGCGCCGTCCCTCCCCCCCCCCCTGACACCAGCGATGGGGCGCCATCCCTCCTCCCCCCCCCCCCCCCTGACCCCCCCCAAGCCTGAGACATTGTCCACTCTCATTGGCCACAGTCTGGACCTCCTAAAATCTGAGGGACAGTAATCTGGCCCTTTGTTTAACCCCCCCCCCCCCTCTTTCTACCTACAGAAGAGTGCAAGATGTGAATGAAGGGCTGAGCAGGGGCATCAGCAGGGATGATGACAACTCTAGAATCTCCCTCCAACAGGGTGCTGGCTGTGAATGTGGCTGGGCGGAGGCGTGTCAGCAGGGATGATTGAAATCCCTAGACACCTCCTACCTACAGCAGTATGCTGGCTGTCAATGAGGGGCTAGGCAGGGGCGTGTCAGAAGGAGTCTGATCACAGGACTACAGGCATGCCGTGTGTCGGCACAGCATCCTGGAAGATGTAAACTAACCACACTAGTATGGGGCTACTTCTGTGCCTAGTGTGGGTGGAATGAAACGGTAAGGGTATGTCTCTGAAGTGGAATGCCAGAATCGCCAAGTACTTACCCAATGTTGTATGTGACGAAGGAAAGGAGCCCCCAACTTTTACATTTATGGGTACATACACTTTTTAACTTGCAATGTTCTGGATTTCCTGTTGCAAGATATGAAATCCAAATGCTGGAAATCTTGCAGGGAACACATCCGGATTTAAAAAAAAATGTGCCGGTTAATCCCTCCTAGAGAGTTTATTTTATTAATATATCCGATGCATTGATGGGGGTAAAGCAGTACGTGATTGGTCAGCGAGTCCTAAATCTCTATACCGTTTCCTGTGTCTCCATTCCAGAGGAACAATCTCCATATTAATGACAACATCCTGCACTCGGCGTACGAGTTGGGGGTGGAGAAGGTGGTCTCCTGTTCTCTACCTGCATCTTCCCTGACAAGACCACCTACCCCATCGATGAGACCATGGTAAGTGTATGTGATCACATCGGATTGTAGGAGGGAGATTTACTGTGGAGCTGCGGGTGCTAAAAGACCATTCCGAATATCCAAATGTATAATTTATTAACTGATGTCCATCCAAGCTGACACACACACACACACACACACACACACACACACACACACACACACACACACACACACACACACACACACACACACACACACACACACACACACACACACACACACACACACACACACAGGGGGGGGTTAACAAGGGGTTAAAAGTGCTGCTGCCGAAGCGCTTGCAAAGCACTGCTTATTTATTTCAATGTCAGGGGCGGTGGAGGAGCGGTATATACACTGCTCCCCCACCACCCCAAAGACGCTGCTTGCAGGACTTTTTTTTTTTCGTCCCACAAGCGCTCGGGCTTTCACACTGAGGAGGCACTTTACAGGCGCTAAAACACCTGTAAAGCGCCTTCAGTGTGAAAGGGGTCGAAAGAGATGAACTTCTATCAGCATTGATTGCTGTGTGTGTGTGTGTGTGTGTGTGTGTGTGTGTGTGTGTATATATATATATATATGCACACACAAAAAATTAAATATTTGGAACATTTTTGTCCACTTACAGAGAAATAAAGGGTCTATAATTTTTATCATAGGTGTTTTTTTTAAACGATAGAGACGGAATATCAACCAAAATCCAGAAAAAACACATAATACAAATGTTATACATTGAGTTTGCAGTTCAGTGAGTAAAACAAGTATTTGATCCCCAAGCAGAACTTGACTTAGTACTCGGTGGAGAAACTCCTGTTGGAGATCACAGAGGTCAGACGTTTTTTGTAGTTGGTGACCAGGTTTGCACACATCTCAGGAGGGATTTTGGTCCTCTCTTCTTTACATATCTTCTCTAAATCCTTTAAGGTTTCTTGGCTGTCTCTTGGCAACTCGAAGTTTTAGCTCCCTCCATACATTTTCTATAGGATTAAGGTCTGGAGACTGGCTAGGCCACTCCATGATCTTAATGTGCTTCTTCCTGAGCCACTCCTTTGTGACCTTGGCGGTATGTTTTGGGTCATTGTCATGCTGGAAGACCCATCCATGACCCATCTTCAGTGTTCTGGCTGAGGGAAGAAGGTTCTCTCCAAGATTTTTACAATACATGCCCCGCCCATTGGCCCCTCAATGCAGCAAAGTCGGCCTGTACCTTTAGCAGAGAAACAGCTCCAAAGCATAATGTTTCCACCTCCGTGCTAGACAGTAGGGATGGTGTTCTTAGGGTCAAAGTCAGCATTTTTCTTCCTCCCAAAGCGTGCCGCTTCTGCTGTGACTATTCCCAGCAGGATCCGATCTGCAGGTGCCGGTGTTCTATGGAAAAAATGCCTCCAATGGGCATGTGCAGTAACCAACATTGCTCCAGCTGATATGTTGATCCACTGGAGTAACATCAACACAGCGCATGCGCAGATTGTTGGAGGCAGTATTCAACTATCTGCTAAGCTCCAAGGGAGAATGTAATTGTCAGATTCTGCCTTTGCTATTGCGGGTTGTGGGTGTGTTGAAGGGCAGGTTTTACGTGTGTTTGAACCCGCCCTTAGACGCCGTTTATCATACTGAACCCGCTGTGCAACAGACAAAAAACATGGCGTCCAATACAGGCAAAACCCACCGCAACAGCGAGGCAGAATCTGACAAGTACATTCTCACTCCGCTGTTTGCACAGTGTCCGATAATGCCTCCGATATGCACATGCGCTGCGTTTACGTCACGCCAGCTGGAGTGACGTTTGTTACTGCTCATGTGCAGACCCATCGGAGGCATTTTTTTGACGGGAAGCATTTTTTCGATAGAAAACCGGGCACTCCATGTCCTCTGCCACCCGCTGATCGTCTGTAAGCACACAGAACGGCAATCTGCCTTGTTTACAGGAGGGAAAGGATAGGTTCCATTCCAGAGACTAGAATCCATTTCTTCCCCCTAGTAAAAAAACGCACACATAGTAACCTAAAACACTGGCTAGGCACACATTTAACCCTTTGATCACCCCTGATGTTTAACCCCTTCCCAGCCAATGTCATTAGTACAGTGCATATTTTGGTTAGCACTGATCACTGTATTAGTGTCACTGGTCCCCAAAAAGTGTCAGTGTCAGATTGTCCCGCCGCAATATCGCAGCCCCGTTTATAAATCGCTGATTGCTGCCATTGCTAGTAAAAAAAAATAATTTAGAAATTCCAGTATATATCACATAGTTTGTAGACTCTATAATGTTCACATAAGCCAAATAATGTAGGCTCATTGGGATTTTATTTTTAACATAAATATGTATAAATATATATAATTTTTTTTTTTATTGTGGGTAAAGAAAGGACATAAATTGTATTTGGGTACAGCGTCATATGGCCACACAATTGTCAGATAAATTAACGCAGTGCTGTTTCAGAAAAAGTGGCCTGGTCATGAAGACGGGTAAATCTTCCAGTGGTTAAAGCAACCTGATGAGAAAAACAATATATTAAAATTGTCCCTAAGTAAGCCCTTATATTAACCCTTCATTTACCTCAATTGGCTCTACTTAACTCCTTCTTCCCTTTCTCCCTTTGACTGTTATTTAAGTTGTATTTATTCATTTTGCACCAGCTATAACCTTTACATCCTTTTGTTTATCCAACAAATATTCTGCAGAATTTACCCCACCCTAAACCTAGCGTAATTTAAATGAAGAGGAGGCTTGAAAAGATATTTCCTTTTTTGCTACATCTCACAAATTCACATAATCCCCCCCCCCCCCTGTTGTTTTCTATCTATATTACCTCTTCACACGTGTAAATGCCATACACAGACTGTGACAGGTACAGAGTTAGTCTGATGTACCTGGACGAATTCCCTGATATAACTTGGGCTCCACCCCTCCCCCACCTCTCTGCTTCTCACAAATTCCAGTTCTAAGACGTTTCTCGCAGTCTCTAATGGGATCGAAATTTTTGATGACTTATCAATACACAGCATTGTATATCTATAAAAAATGAAAAAAAAAGATATATAAAAAAAAATACAAGGGCTGTACCTTTTTTCTTAACGCAAAGCACTTTTTTTTTTTTTTTTATTAACTTGCATAAGTTGCTCAAAGCAGTTGTAAACCACTGGCCTTTTTTTTTTTTTTTCTTTTTTTTTTTTTTTATACCCTGCAAGGTAAAGGCATAATGTGCTAGTATGCATCGCATACTAGCACATTATGTTAAACTTCCCTTTTAAACAAAGCCCTCCCGCCCCGAGATCTCAGAGCTGCAGCGGGCTCCCTTCTTCACCCGTCTTGCTTCCAGGTTCATGGACTCCGGGTCTGTGGTTGGCCGGAGCCGCGATGACTTCACGTCCGCACATGCACGCGGGAGCCGCCGGTTATGGCACAGGGCTCGGGAGGAACGGAATGGCACAGCATGGCCGGCCGTTCCTTCAGAGCGCATGCACCAGTGACATCACTGGCTGAATGTAATGTAAGTATCTCCTAAACGGCGCACGATTAGGAGATATTTACACTAAATATAGGTTAGTCTTTATTGTAGGCTTACCTATAGGTAAGTTTACTTCCTCTTTAACCACTTCACCCCCGGAAGGTTTAGCCCCCCCCACCTTCATGACCAGGCCATTTTGTACGATACGGCACTGCGTTACTTTAAATGACAATTGCGCGGTCGTGCGACGCTGTACCCAAACATGTCCTCCCTTTTTTTTTTTTTTTGCTTCCTTTTGGTGGTGTTTGATCCTCTCTGTGGTTTTTATTTTTTGCTCTATCAACAAAAAAAGACAGACAATTTTGAAAATAAAAAATTATAAACATTTTCTGCTATAAAATATATCCAATAAAAAAAAAAAAAAATCTACTTTCCAATATGTATTCTGCTACATATTTTTGGGGAAAAAAAAATCTCAATAAGTATATATTGATGGTTTGCGCAAAAAGTTATCGTGTTTACAAACTATGGGATATTTTTATGGAATATATTTATTATTTTATTTATTTTTTAAACTAGTAATGGCGGCAATCAGTGACTTATAAAGCGGGACTGCGACGTTGCGGAGGACAAATCGGACACTGACACTTTTTTTGGGGGACCGGTGACACCAATGCAGTGATCAGTGCTAAATAATATGCACTGTAACTGTACTAATGACACTGGCTGGGAAGAGATTAACACCAGGGGTGATCAAGGGGTTAACTGTGTCCCTAGGGAGTGCTTTCTAACTGTGGGGGAGGTGCTTGTACTGTAATGCCCTGTATACACGGTCAGATTTTCTGACGGAAAATGTGTGATAGGACCTTGTTGTCGGAAATTCCGACCCTGTGTGTAGGCTCCATCACACATTTTCCATCGGATTTTCCGACACACAAAGTTTAAGAGCAGGCCATAAAATTTTCCGACAACAAAATCCGTTGTCGGAAATTCCGATCGTGTGTACACAAATCCGGCGCACAAAGTGCCACGCATGCTCAGAATAAATTAAGAGACGAAAGCTATTGGCTACTCTGACGTACGTGTTTTACGTCACCGCGTTCAGAACGATCGGATTTTCCGACAACTTTGTGTGACCGTGTGTATGCAAGACAAGTGTGAGCCAACATCCGTCTGAAAAAATCCATGGATTTTGTTGTCGGAATGTCCGAACAAAGTCCGACCGTGTGTACAGGGCATAAGAGGACAGGGATCTGTGTTTCTGCTTAGCAGAAACACAGGATCTCCATCTTCCATACTAGCAGAACGGCGATATGCCTTGTTTACATAGAAAGACCGCCGTTCCGTCTGCCTCGGGAAACGATCGGCGGGTCCCGGCAGACATTGGGTCCGCATGACCCGCTGATTGGCTCCCGTTTGTGTCCAATTACAGTGGGAGCTGGTCGCCGGTGGCGTGTGCGCACGCCCCAGACCAGGAAGAGTGAAATCGCGTGCGGGGACGTGATTTCGCACAGAGAGTCCAGGAGCGGTTAATGTTCACATGCCGGTGGACTAACTCTCTTTCTCTATAGTAGCTCTTCTTCTTTTTCATTGCAGGTAAATGGATTCCAAGCAGAAGCAATGCGCTGTCATTGAATTCTTGATGAAGGAGGGGTACAGGCTGTCTGATATGATATCTATTGATGGTCTCCACTACGTGGTTCTTCTTTCTTCTTTCTTCTTTCTTCTTTCCTCTTCCTCCTGTGCATATTGTCCTCGTCAATGGTGTCCTCTCTGTAAACATTCTGTATCCTTCTGTGGATGTTGGACAGCCCTGAACACCTTCTTTGTTAAAAAAATCAATGACATCACAGTGAGATACTGTAGAGCAGGGGTCTCCAAACGATGGTCCTCCATCATTTGGAGACCCCTGTCTCCAACAATTCCCACCATGCCTAGTCATGTCTGTGAATGTCAGAGTTGTACAATGCCTCATGGGACGTGTACAGCTGTAGGGCCGTAGTTTGGAGATCCCTGCTGTAGAATTGTTATTCCACCAACACGTGGAATTTCAATGGAACATTTGAATTGGTGTCACCTGTTGTCTGGAGTTGTTCTTTAATTTACTCCAATATGAAGTCCGGGTTCCAGTGATGATGTCAGAATGTGAGGTATATACACATGGGATTTACAGGAAGGGCTATTGATGCTTCATACCACAGCTGTACTATAAGGAATGCTCAGTGTTTTGATTTTTTTTTTTTCCACCTCCTTCCCTTTCTCCCTTTCCCAGATCCACAACGGACCGCCCCATGGCTCCAACTTTGGGTATTCCTACGCCAAGAGGATGATCGACGTCCAGAACAGGTGAGTTTGGAGCTACAGGACCGGCCGGAGCACAAACAGTAACTGGATGAATGAGATTTGGAGGGGATCTGACTGCTGGTCCTTCAGTCACTGCACGTTTTTCAGTAGACCTCACCCAGATAGTGAAATGGTAACCCAGTTAGAGCAGGGGTCTCAAACTGGCGGCCCTCCAGCTGTTGCAGAACTGCAAGTCCCCATGAGGCATTGTAAGGCTGACCGTTACAAGCATGACTCCCACAGGCAGAGACTTGATGGGACTTTTAGTTCTGCAACAGCTGGAGGGCCACCAGTTTGAGACCCCTGAGTTAGAGACTGGACGTGCTACATACAGTATGTCCAAAAAAAAAAAAAACCGTCACTGAAGTACACAGGGTGTGTATAGTACGTCCTCGCCTTCTGCAGCTCCCTTCCTCAAGCTTGCCTGAAAGCTAAAAATTGGCCTGGGCAGGAGAGGGGGGGGGGTAGGCAGGCAAGTGGTTAAAGCAACCTGACAAGTTAAAAAAATGAAAGGATGAGCTCACCTTTAGTAACATGTTCCAACACCCAGCACTGATCGTGAGTGCGATGCTTTTCAGGTTACTGTGGGAGGAAAGAAAATGGCAAATGTGCTGTATATGAATGACAGAACACCATTCATCCAGATTTAATATTATTCCAGATGTTCCCATCCCCCTGCCAGAAAACGGAGCACGCCCAGCAAGTGCACTTGTTAGTGGAGGAAATGGTTTCTTTGGACCACCTTGGCCCACACAAACTATTCAGAGTTGCAGTGTCAGTTGCTGTTGTCACGAGCGATCGCGGGAGCCGCCCTGTGGTCACTCGCATCGGCTCCAGGGGGCGAGCAGCCCCTAGTGGCCACAGGGCACAGCGACGTAACATAGCGTTGTTTCGCCCAGCCGTGCCATTCTGAGGCAGTAAGACTGCGGCGGCTGGTCGGCAAGTTGTTAAAAAGCTTGTATTGTGAGCATTTCAATTTGTTGTGAACAAGTGCGGTTCTTTTCGCGTGAAACGCGTCAACTGATCATCATTGCAATTTTTTGTCTGGCTCGTAACAAAGAAATTTCTACAGCATCTTTTGGATCCAAGTGTGCGATACATCTTTTCTTTTCTTGATATTGGCTACGGTGATGAGCCGGGTGTGTCTGTTTTTTTTGCCTGAAGCGGTGTGTGTATCCTTGTTCTGTTTCATGATTACTCAGAGGAAGGAAGCAGCAGACAGAAAATGACACTTCGTGCTCTGTACACACTATAGAGGGAGATGCTTTTGTTCATATTTCATGTCTGAGGTTTACAGCCACTTTAATATTCCTGGATATTGGTATACAATGTAATGACCTCCTCTCTCTCCCTCTTCTCTCCTCTCCTCTCCTCTCCTCTCCAGGGCGTACTTTGAGCAGCACGGCCGCAAGTTCACCTCTGTCATCCCCACCAACGTCTTCGGCCCGCACGACAACTTTAACATAGAGGATGGACACGTCCTGCCGGGGCTCATCCACAAGGTGTATCTGGCCAAACGTGAGCAATGCTGCTTGCTGCTGTCTGTGTTTTTGGGGAGGGGGAGGGGGAATCATTGGTGCCCCTTGGGTTTTTACCCACAGATGGGAATTTTGGTATCTATAGTCCCCCCTGTAGCGACTTTTTATAGGTCCCTAGCTTGGCTTTTCTTCCCAGACTGACTGTCCCTGGCCCGCCCCTTTTTTTTTTTTTTTTTTTTTTTAATCTAGTGGAGCACTGAAATGAAAATTCCAAAATGTAAAATTCTGGATGCATTTGCCCGATACCCGAAAAAAAAAAGGAATTTAATGTGGCTGGTGTTTTTGCATTGAAGTCGATATGGCACAATTTTGCATTGCAGTCAGTGGAGGGGAGGGGGGGGGGGGGGGATTTTTGCATTGCAGTCAGTGGAGGGGGGGGGGGGGGAATTTTGCATTGCAGTCAGTGGAGGGGGGGGATTTTTGCATTGCAGTCAGTGGAGGGGGGGGGGGGATTTTTGCATTGCAGTCAGTGGAGGGGGGGGGGGAGGATTTTTGCATTGCAGTCAGTGGAGGAGGGGGGAGGATTTTTGCATTGCAGTCAGTGGAGGAGGGGGGAGGATTTTTGCATTGCAGTCAGTGGAGGGGGGAGGATTTTTGCATTGCAGTCAGTGGAGGGGGGAGGAGGGGGGAGGATTTTTGCATTGCAGTCGGTGGGGGGGGGGGGGTTGCATTAGTCAGTGGAGGGGGGGGGGGGATTTTTGCATTGCTGTTAGTGAGGGGGGTTGCGTTTTTGCATTGCAGTCAGGGAATGGGTGGGGGGGTTGGCGGGGGAATTTTTGCATTGCAGTCAGCGGAGGGGGGGTTTTGCATTGGAGGGGGGAGGATTTTTTGCATTGTAGTCAATGGAGGGGGGGTTGCATTACAGTCAGTGGAGGGGGGGGGGGTGTAGGATTTTTGCATTGCAGTTAGTGAGGGGGGGGTGCGTTTTTGCATTGCAGGCAGGGAATGGGGGGGGGGGGGTTGGCGGGGGGCGTTTTTGCATTACAGTCAATGGCGAGGGGATTTTTGCATTGCAGTCAGTGGAGGGGGGGGGGGTTATTTTGCATTGCAGTCAGCGGAGGGGGGGGGGATTATTGCAGTCAGTGGGGGGGGGGGCATTTTTGCATTGCAGTCAATGACGGGGGGATTTTTGCATTGCAGTCAGTGGAGGGGGGGGGGGGATTTTTGCATTGCAGTCAGTGGAAGGAGGGGGATTTTTGCATTGCAGTCAGTGGAGGGGGGTTATTTTGCACTGCAGTCAGCGGAGGGGGGGTTTTGCATTGGAGGGGGGGATTATTGCAGTCAGTGGGGGGCGTTTTTGCATTGCAGTCAATGGGGGGGGGGTTTTGGGGGATTTTTGCATTGCAGTCAATGGGATGCAGCATGCGATTATCGGACTCATCACATGTGGGCGTTACCTAGGTGGTCTGCATGCAAATACAGCCTGCCTAAGAGCACCCACTTCTCCAGATTGACACCCCACCCATCACGCCATTTTGATATTTGCATAACAACTCCCAGGAGCCGGCCCACTGCTTGCACCAGGGCCGAGGGCTCCTAAGAGAAGTGCTGAGGCCGGGTGCTTTGATTTATAAGGATTGATGTTGGCATAGTGTGGGTCTTCCCTTTCTAGGGTCCTGTGATGTTTTTTGTAAGCTATGTGCAGCGCCCTGCTGGCCCCTCCCACCAGCCTAGATCTTCCTGCTTTGCATAGAGAAGCACAGAACAGGATCATTTTGTTGAGGAGGAGCTTTAACATCCCTCGGTCTGCCCGGACCAGCACTGCATCGCTTCCCATGGCTATTGCTGAGCTTTTGTATGACCTCAAGAAACGCAACTCCACAATATAAATAAAATGCTGCGTGTTTTTTTTATTCCAGAAAACGGAACTCCGTTGACTATCTGGGGCACCGGGAAGCCGCGGCGGCAGTTCATCTATTCGCTGGTGAGCCACCTTCTGTAATGCAATTCATCAAATGACGGTCTAAACTAAAGCTCACTAACTGGCGGATATCTTGTAAAATGAGTAAATCACTTCAAGATAAATCCACATAATAATCCTATTGAGTTACAGAAGTAAAATAATGTCACTCAGGAAACGGGGCAGGTCAAAGGCCATTGAGTTTACCTTGATCTCACCTGGCAACTGGATTCAGCAGATTTGTCACGTGTGCTTCTGGGTGGGCTGCAGCCTCTTGTCTTATGATTTTGTGGCATTCACAAGGATGTGGAGATGAGGAGAGGTTTGTGTTCTTTATGATCCATCAGAAATGAAGTAGGCAGGGCTGACACCACGCACTAAGGCATTCAGAGCCAAAAACACACTGTGTTGTCATGTCACAGAGGAAGGTCGGAGCACACTGTTTCTGGCACAATTATTTTTCTGTACTTTAGCGTGTTTAAAGAGATGAAACGTGGGGGAATGTACATGTATTGTGGAGGTGTTCTAAATGTGTTTTAAAGAAAGGGAAAAAGAAAACAGGAGCATGATGTAGCACTTGGTGCTGTTCTGATCTGTGGTGTGCTTGCTCAGAAAGTATGGTCAGCAGTGCCCACCCCTGCAGATCAGGAAGCGGTGACAGACCATGCACAGAGAGGAGAGGGAGTCGTGAAAGGCGGCCCGCACGCAGTGGAGAGGGAGAGGCAACGGGCGGCGTGCGCGCAGTGGAGAGGGAGAGGTGACGGGCGGCGTGCGCACAGTGGAGAGGGAGAGGTGACGGGCGGCGTGCGCGCAGTGGAGAGGGAGAGGTGACGGGCGGCGTGCGCGCAGTGGAGAGGGAGAGGTGACGGGCGGCGTGCGCGCAGTGGAGAGGGAGAGGTGACGGGCGGCGTGCGCGCAGTGGAGAGGGAGAGGTGACGGGCGGCGTGCGCGCAGTGGAGAGGGAGAGGTGACGGGCGGCGTGCGCGCAGTGGAGAGGGAGAGGTGACGGGCGGCGTGCGCGCAGTGGAGAGGGAGAGGTGACGGGCGGCGTGCGCGCAGTGGAGAGGGAGAGGTGACGGGCGGCGTGCGCGCAGTGGAGAGGGAGAGGTGACGGGCGGCGTGCGCGCAGTGGAGAGGGAGAGGTGACGGGCGGCGTGCGCGCAGTGGAGAGGGAGAGGTGACGGGCGGCGTGCGCGCAGTGGAGAGGGAGAGGTGACGGGCGGCGTGCGCGCAGTGGAGAGGGAGAGGTGACGGGCGGCGTGCGCGCAGTGGAGAGGGAGAGGTGACGGGCGGCGTGCGCGCAGTGGAGAGGGAGAGGTGACGGGCGGCGTGCGCGCAGTGGAGAGGGAGAGGTGACGGGCGGCGTGCGCGCAGTGGAGAGGGAGAGGTGACGGGCGGCGTGCGCGCAGTGGAGAGGGAGAGGTGACGGGCGGCGTGCGCGCAGTGGAGAGGGAGAGGTGACGGGCGGCGCGCGCGCAGTGGAGAGGGAGAGGTGACGGGCGGCGCGCACGCAGTGAAGAGGGAGAGGTGACGGGCGGCGCGCACGCAGTGGAGAGGGAGAGGTGACGGGCGGCGCGCACGCAGTGGAGAGGGAGAGGTGATGGGCGGCACGCACACACAGGGGAGAGGTGACAGTGCTGCCTTTGACAGCAAACACACATTGAAGATGAGAACCATCATTTAACGCAGCATGAGGAGGCGGCTTGTCAGCATGAATAAAGTTACTTGATGAATGTTAACTTATACCAGCTAGCATGTCCCCGACTCAGAACCCCTACTGTGACATGCAGAGAAATAGACAGTTGGCATGAATCGCAACACAAGGTGGCAGCTAGTACATCGAGGAGGAGGACTGGTGGGTACAGTGCTGAAGCCCGTAAATTGGGCTTTAGCATAGGGTGGAGCTACAGCCAACTCTAACCAACATAAAAGATGTGCTTTTATTGCATATCTCTACTCAAACGTGACCAAGTGCTACATGTACTTTGTACCCTGGGTGGGTCAACAACAATTTTTCCCCAGTTGTCTTCCAGGACAGCCCTTGAGATGGAGTCCCTCCCATCGACCCAGGAAACACATTGCCATCAGTTCAAAAGGCGGTCCCTCAGGTCCCTGGGCAGTCATTTGTGTTTCCTCCGTCGGAGGAACATGTTGCCAGGAACCAGGAGAAGGACTCTATCTCTCAGGGGCTGCCTGAGGGGAGCGGAACCGCACAGGGGGACCGGGTCCTATCCAGCGGCTCCAAGTTAGTCCTACCTTAAATGCTTGGGGCTAGGGTACCGTCCGGCTGACAGGAGCAGACCCGTTACCCCCCCCCTCTTTCCAGTGCCGAGGTGTGCCAGTGACAGGTTAATGCAGGTTCCCCCAGGAGCAGTGCAGATGGATTTTTTCATCCCAGCTCCTTGCTGCAATAGCGGTGGGGGTCGGAGACGCCGAGCGTCATTTCCGGCGGAACCGCGTCATCACTGTGTGCCGAGACTTCCGGTTCCGGGTCTCTAGAGGCACAAGGAGGAGGGCAAAGCCCACGGAGCCTACAAATCCCGACCAGCGTCCAGCTATACCAGACTAGCGGCGGGATCAGGAGCTCATGAGGGGGACCATGGAGGCTAATTCCCAGGACACTCCGGTGGATGCAGGCACTAGCCAAACCCAGGTAGGCTGCTGGGCAAGCCCTTACTGTGGTTTTTTCTGGGGTTTTGTTGTAAGGCTGGGATTTGTAGTACCCCATGGTGGTGGTTACCTCACAGTCCCGGGTTTATGCAGCGCTGGTTGCAGCACAGGTGTTTTTAATGAGGGTTAAAAAGGATTTCTGATGCTAAGATAGTTTATTCTTTATTTCAGGGTAAGGAAGCCCCAAGGGAAGACAAGTCAGGCCGCAAAAAATGCCCTAATTGTGGAAATAAGTTGTCCTCAGGCTCTAACAAAGCCTTATGCAGACAGTGTATTGCAGGCTTACTTAAAACAGAGGCAGACTCTCCCTTGGCAAAATTCCTTGGCTCCTTTAAAGATGAGATGGCATCAACCTTTAAATCTCTCCGGGAGTTAATTGCAGATGTAAACACATCTGCTTCCACCAGTAAAGCAGCTGCGATTCCCTCCTCACCATGCCTTACAACACCCAGTTCTGGGGAGCCCCGTATAGTCAGGGAGCATAGCCCCGTGTTAGTTAGCCCTGAATCCTCTGACGCAGATTCAGACCAGGATGAGGATCAGGTTGTAGCTAACAAAGCTGGAAATTGATGAGGAAGAAACAATTGACCAGACATGATAAAATGTATGAGGCTCTGGGGAAAAAGAAAGCTAAGGTATTCCCTATACATAACGTGCTTTCTGACCTTGTCCGCAAGGAGTGGGCCGAGCCAGATAAAAAAGTTTTTTTTCCTAATTCCCTCAAAAGAAGATTCCCCTTTGATGAGAGCCCAGAGGCAGTCTGGAATAAATAAGAATCCTAAACTAGACGCCCCTCTGTCCAAAGTCTCAAAACAGTCTGACCTTGCTTTTGAGGATATGGGTCATTTAAAGGACCCAATGGACAGGAAAACAGACATAGTCTTAAAGAGGGCCTGGGATGCTTCTATGGCAGGCCTTAAACCAACTCTAGCCACTTCTTGTGTTGCTAGGAATCTGGAGTTCTGGTTGTCTCAACTAGAACACTTAAAAGCAGGCACGCCTAGGTGGGAGCTCTTGAAAACCTTCCCTATGCTTTTCAAGGCAACAAGTTTCATTTCTGACGCCTCCACCGATTCCGTAAAATTTACAGGTAAAACCGCGGCACTTTCTGTCGCAGCCAGGAGGTCAGTATGGATGAAAACTTGGGGGGGAGACACGGCGTCCAAAACACGTCTGTGCAGTGTCCCCTTTACAGGAGACCTAGTCTTCAGGCCTGAATTAGATACCGCCTTAGAAAGAACGGCGAATAA